>CAEFZX010011107.1:0-62354 GCA_903066825.1 Alfaro cultratus
CCTGGACGCCTCCCTGGTGAGGTGTTCCGGGCACGTCCCACCGGGAGGAGGCCCCGGGGAAGACCCAGGACACGCTGGAGGGACTATGTCTCTCAGCTGGCCTGGGAACGCCTTGGGGTTCCCCCGGAAGAGCTGGAAGAAGTGGCTGGGGAGAGGGAAGTCTGGGCCTCCCTTCTGAAACTGCTACCCACGCGACCCGACCCCGGATAAGCGGCAGAAAATGGATGGATGGATGGATGGACAAAAAGCTGCATTTATAAATTAAACTATACAAATGTAGACCGGTGTACCAATAAGGTAATTGGATTTTATATAGAGGTGTCAGATGAAAGAGGTTGAAAATGCGCTCCATTTTATAGTTGCATCCACTTTGTAATTGTAGACTAATATGAGAATAATATAGTGAAAAATGCCATACTTTAAATGACAGTTCAGTTTCAGACAGTCTGATGGCTTACTGTAACTTTGAACTTATTTATCAACTGGTGTTTTTTTTCCCTGCCTCCTTGTTTATTGACTGAGGGTTCAATCGACAATAAATGCCTTAGAGGTCAATTCCAAACATCTATGTGATGCAGAGTGACCTTAGAGTCTCTTCAAGCCCCAACATATGAGCATATAAAACTATAAAGCAAGATTGGTTTTGCAGCAACTACTCTGCAACCTTTAGTGGAAACAGGTTTGAACAGACGGGAGACCGATTTCATTTTGCAGGAGACAAAAAAAGCTTCCTTTGCATAATTTCCTAGAAACCTTAAAGCACGTTTATAAGAATTATTAGTGCTGACAGGGGTCAGAATTTGAGCCGTTCTACCTGCTTCGTGTGAGACGACGTTTCTCCGTGACGTTAACCCTTTACGTCTCTGTTCCTGCAGGTACTGCATCAGCCGGCCGCAGTACAAGACGTCTTGTGGCATCTCCTCTCTGGTGTCCTGTTGGAACTTCCTGTACAGCACTCTGGGTGCAGGAAGGTGAGCGGTTTGAGTCGCTCCGGTCTCATTTAGTGTGAGACTCCTGAACCCTGCCCATACTTTCAATATCTAATCCAGTTAGCTTTGCATTAAGATGACCCAAATTTTGCTCGGATGCATTTTTGGAACCTGGACCTGCCGATTCCGATTTTTCTTGTAGTGAGTGCACTTCATTTTCTGAAAAAGTTGCTAATCTGGCAAACAGTGGGGTGACTGCTAACCCAAGACCAAGTCTGTGGGCAGAGACACTGTCACATTTTGACTCAGGAAGCCTTGAATCTACGCAAGATTAAAATGAAGACTCTGGACCATCAAGGTGTTAGTCCTGAGTCCAAACAATAAGAAAACAACATCGGCATATTGTTGTTAAATGCTCCTCCATGAGCCTAGATCTTTATCCTGTTGAACCAATATGGAGGACATGAAAGCAGGAGCAAGAAGAACCTTAAACGGCTTGAAAACCAAACGACTTGTAACCAAATCCAGCCGTGTCACCGTGAAGTACAGAGATCTCTTGTGGGCAGTGATGATTGACGCTAAACGATAAATCATGGGTGCCTTCTTTCTGGGTCATGACATTTCCATTGAGTTAACAGTAGGAACTATTCAACAGTATCAATCAAAAGTAAAGCGATTTCCATTGTATTTGAAAAAAAAAAACAATAGGGGAATCCATTCAAGTTGACACTTTTTAGAATATTTCACTCATTTTTCGTTGGTCCTGGTCAGTATGTAGATGTTGGGTGAATGCCAAGTTTACTTGATCTTGAGAAAGCTGTCCCTCACAAGCTGTCTGGTTATGTAAGGAATATGGAGTCGTACTTCATGAATATGAAAGATTTATGTGTGAAAACGATCATCTCCGTTTAACTTCACGTTCGTTATTTTCTTGGCCAGCCTTTCACCCATCTCTCAGGAGGAGGCGCTGCACATTCTGGGCTTCCAGCCACCTTTCGAAGACATCAAGTTTGGCCCCTTCACTGGCAATGCCACATTGATGCGGTACACAAATGGTTTCCCTCCTAGTTTTTAGCAAAAGAAAAGTATTTATTACACCTTCTTAAACGGTCCGATTCCTTTTTCCCCAACCCCTCCTTACAGGTGGTTCAGGCAACTCAACGACAATTTCCGAGTGCGGGGTTGCTCCTACATTTTGTACAAACCTCACGGTAAACACAAGACGGCTGGAGAAACGGGTGAGTCTCCCGTCTGCGGAGACCTGCTGGAGGAGTAATGTTAGAGGAGTAACAGCTGCTCTCTGCTCTGTAGCTGAAGGTGCGCTGATGAAGCTGACCCAAGGCTTGAAGGATGAGTCCATGGCCTACATTTACCACTGTCAGAACCATTACTTCTGCCCAGTGGGCTTCGAGGCTACGCCACTGAAAGCAGCAAAGGCCTACAGGTTGGTCATGTGACTCTTCATCTTGTAGAAGAATGCCATCACTTACAGCTTCTCTGAGTCCAAGATCCACCCAAAGACCTTCGGTCAGCATCGTCACAAGAGACTGACTGCTTGTCTCCTGTGTGAAGGGGTCCTCTGCCCACAAATGAAATGGAGCACTGGATCTTAATCGGCGAGCCCAGTAGGAAACATCCTGCGATCCACTGTAAAAAGTAGGTTTCTCTTCGGTTCAGTAGGGAAATGGAACCGTCTCTCCTGCTGATCTGCTGATCAGGACCTTCTCTGTGCAGATGGATGGACATCGTGACCGACCTCAACACGCAGAATCCAGAGTACCTGGACATCCGCCACACAGAGAGGGGACTGCAGCGCCGCAAGACCAAAAAGGTTCCTGTTCTAATGCTTGGTACATTTTCATCAGGATTCCTACAGTGGCTGGATAAGTCGGGATAGTTATTATTTGTAATATCAGATCTGTATCGAAAGTATTTTTCTCTCTTTCGTCCTTCATGACTTCTTTCCTGCCTGTTTTATTTCCTGTTCTACTTCCTTCCTTCATGTCCAGCTTGCTTTATTCTTCCTACCTAATTTACTTCCCCCTTCCTTACTTCCTTTGTCTGTCTTTCCCTGCTTTCCCTTTATTTGCTGCTATGCTCCCTTCCTTTTTTCCTTCCTTCCTTTGCTCCTTCTTTTCTTCCTTCCTTTGTATTTTTCTATCCTTCTTTCCTTTCTTCCATCCTTCCTCTTGCCTCGTCTTCCTTATTTCCTGATTTACTTTCTTCCTGTCCTACTTCCTTCCTTACATCTTTTTGACCATTTTTTCTGTTACCACTGTCTTGTTTTTTTTTTTTTTTTGTACTATTTATTTTTTGTTGAGCTCCCAGTCTTTGAGCATAGAAGGCCTCCTTTTCAGTCACCATAATCTTTGGTTCTTCCTATACTAAAATGAGTTTGCCCATTTTAAATCAAACTTTTAAAATAGCCAATAATAAAAAGGGTACGACGTAGGAGCCCTGCTGCGTTCCACATTGAAGTGATGCCTCTCTGAACAACGTGTGTGACAGGTGGGCGGTAACCTGCACTGCATCATGGCCTTCCAGAGGGTGAACTGGCAGAAGCTCGGCCCCTGGGCTCTAAACCTGGAGAATCTGCGCCACGACTTCCAGCAGCCGGCCTCGGACCGGGCCCACGGCAGTGTGGCCGACGACTTGGAGGAGAGGACGCCGTCCAAGCGTCTGGCCCATCTGGGACGCTCGCAGAGCATGGGGAGTCAGAAGGACACCTGCAGCTGGAAACGGCTGTCCAACACCACAGAGTACAGACAGAGGAGCTCCCCTGAGAGCGACCTGGAGGAGGACATCACAGACTGAGACGCTCCCTGTGGACGTGCAGGGGCAGGACGTCATGACAACCGACGACAAAACACAGAGCAGATGATTCTAAAGGATAGGCCCCCTAAAAAACCTGGCAAAGTGTTGGTTCAATTCATTGTTTTAACAGTTTTTATTTGTAGTTTTTAGGAAATATTTAAATGGCGTTTAAAGGTCTTTGTTGGTGTTGGGCATTCCTTTGACCTCATCACATCTAAAATCCTTTTTCCTGTTTTGTGTCCCCACAAAAGCAAACAATCCCCTAAGCTGTGACTTTATATTTCCGGTTTCAGGAGTGACGCAAAGGCTACAGCAGCTTCAAAATGTATGTTTCCACTATTTCATCTTAGCACTGCCAAAGGATTTCCTTGTTTCCCACAAGAAATCTAGCAAGGGGAGGAGGTGAACCAAGACTTCTCCAGCCACTGGAATCAGACGAATTCCAGTCCGAATAGAAGCCTAACCAGTCGGAAAATCGCATCCGAACTTGCACTGACATCAACACTCTTCAGCGTGAAAGTTATCACTGAATGAAGAAGACTCAGTCTTAACTGTTTTTAATATTAGCTTCCAGTCCATGGACGGGGAATACAGATACAAACACGGTCAGCTTTTGCAGCATTCATAAAAAATAATGGCAAATTATGAGGAGGAATGAATTTACTACAACAGTGTATTAGGGCTGTTGTAGATGGAGAGAGAAAAGAAGAACTTTTCTGCCAAAAACTCAGGAATTTTTAGATTAATGTCAGAAATGTTCTAGAAAGATGAGGAAATTTCTGAATTCCAAATGTTGAAAATTTGAGAGAAAAACCCAAATTTTGAGATTAATCTCGGAACATTTATAGAAAAAACAAGGACAATTCTGAGTTTGAAAAGCCAAACATTTTCTACTTTTTGAAACTCAAAATTTCCCAAGTTTTTTTTCTAGAAAATTTCAGGGGGGTGGGGGGGTTTCTAGGAAGTTTTAAACTTTTGAATATTTTTTTTAGGACAAATTCTGAGATTAATCTGAAATGTCTTTTGGCAGATATTTACTTTTTTTTTTTTCCATCTACAATAACCACATGTATTTAGACGAGTGTTTGGTAAAGTTTCAGAAGTAAACACAGAGTTGCATCAACACTTTTGAAGGTTTAAAAACTTACTTTAAACATCAAAACTCTAGAAGGTTTTTTTTTTTACTTCAATCACCCCTGAATGTAGGCATGGTGCCTACATTCAGCACTGCTGCTCTTAGCCATCATGTCTTTATCATGGACACATTGGTGTGAACACAGTTCCAGGTCTTTCTCTTCACCTTAACCTGGCCGCAGTGGTACTGTGGGCTTCATATCGAGCTAGTTCTGCCTGGAAAACGCACAACAGCATTACCCACAATCCCGTTTGGTTCAGAAATGACGCACCAACAGGGTTTATTGTACAGGTACAGTCAGTGGGAATGTCTCCCGCCTGGTTCGCAGTGGTTTAGTTCAGTGGAAATGGCGTCCAGTCAAAGTGTTGTGAAAACGGCCAGTGTTCTCCTGTGAGTCGTGAAAACCTCCAGTAACACATATGTGGATCGTCATGGGCTTTTTTGTTTGTTTTTTTAAGAGCTGTACGTATGTGTCACATCTCTTTAAAAATGTGATCCTCATGTTTTCATTTCTGTGAACACGGTTTGGTTTGCAGCTTTGTGATACCATCGATATTTCAGCTAACACAGATGTGATTAAGCAAGCCTGTTCATGTGGGATTCTCTTAGTTATTTGTTTTACAATAAAATCTGATTGTTTTTAAATAACACCACGAAGCTGTCCCATTTCTCTCTCTGCAAGTGACAGAACTGTTCATGCCTTGCTACAACAGCACACCTGTGTGTACTATATTAAGTTTTATGTTAGACCAACGCAAAATAGTGCAGACTTGTAAAGTGGAAAGTAAACAGGAAGACGTCTCAACCAGCTTTGTGCGTAAAGAGACTTATGCTTCTGTGGAAAACTGAGGTTCTGCCATGAAAATCAACAAAACACAAGAGCAAGCTTTGACCAAACATAATTCAGATTTATTTATAATCCCGACGGGTTAAATTTTAAATCAAAGGTTTGTTTCTGATAAAGGAGAAGGTCATCTCTCAATATTTATCTCTGGTGATGAACTCCCAAGTCTTTAAATTCGGAAGGCCTCCGTTCCATCACCCTAATCTGTTTGTCCCCTCCACAGATTCTCTCTGAGCCATATTTTGGAGCCTTATGTTTATTTTCTGTTTGGTGCAATACCTAAAAGTCACAGGAGGTGGCATCATACGGCTAAATGGCAGATGATAAAATCCAAAACG
The DNA here is from genome assembly GCA_903066825.1 of Alfaro cultratus. Classification (NCBI taxonomy): domain Eukaryota; kingdom Metazoa; phylum Chordata; class Actinopteri; order Cyprinodontiformes; family Poeciliidae; genus Alfaro; species Alfaro cultratus. The sequence goes on from CAEFZX010011107.1 coordinate 6,061, forward strand.
ACGAATCATTTTATTTATGCAGAGAGATTATTAGACAGTTGTACAAGGTGTGCTGTGTAACCAAACGCGAACTACCGTTTCACCAAACACCACTTTATTGAAGTCAATCCGACATGATGGAGAGCTTTGAGTTTTCACGGGTTTTGCAGCAGGAGGGGCTTTGACAGGATCACAAATGTTCTTTATGTGTTGCCGTCGGCCGGGTCGGATGATGACGTGCTGCTTCCTTTCAGCTGCTGCCTCAACGCTGCGATGTGAGCCGGGCCGATGCGGCAGCAGCCACCTGCAGCGCACCAAGACGGAGCTCAGAGGAGAAGCTGTGAAACGTGGCGTGGGGAAGCGGCGGACCTCACCTAACAGAGCGGCCCCCTGCTTCAGCCAGGCGTCGCTCAGCTCAGGCGTCCATCCTGCCGTCTGCTCTGACCTCTGCCATCTTCATACGAGAAAAGGAAACCCGGACGGTTTTGGTGAGAGCAGCAGCTTCGAGAGACAGAAAAGTAGAACCACCACCACCAGCAGCAGACTCTCTCACCCCTGCTCGGTGTCCCAGTCCTCCCCGCTGTTTGGGTACACCACCCAGCTCACGCCGGGGCCCAGGGCCGCCCTGGCCGAGTCCAGCAGCGGCTCCACCACAGCCGGATGGCAGCAGTTGACTCCCACAGCGAGCAGCTGGGGCGACCTGCAGGCGAGCCGAACAGCGTCCACGAACGGGCTGCCGTCTGAAATGTGCTTCTCGTCCTGGGGATGTTTTGGTGAGGGGAAAAAAAACAAAACCAAAAAAAAACATGGAGGTCTTTTTAGGGGATTAAAAGTTAAATCAAGTCAAGTTTATTTGTGGAGCACATTTTAGCAGCAAGACAGTTCAAAGTCTTGCTATAAAGATATAATGCCGTAAGCAATTATGAAACAAACAGCAAACATTACATTTTGTCACTGCCGCAGTTATACAGAAGAGGATTAGGGCAGCTGGAAAAAAAAATCATGACTTTTAGCTCATAATTCTGACTTTATTCTGATGGTTTTTTTCTCAGAATCAGAATTGTTCACATTGTTTATGCTCCACCAGGAATTCTGACATCAAAGACATAATCCTGAGTAAAAAAGTCAGAAGTCTTTTTTTTTTTTTGCAGTGGGCTCAACCCTTTTTCATCCAGTTACTGTGAATCAAATGCAGCACTGATTACGTTTCAACAGTTTTGCAGTTTTCTGGAAGTTTGTTCCAGGTTTGTGGTGCATAGAAGGTGAACGATGCTTCTCTATTTTTAGTTCTGGTTCTGGGGATGCAGAGCAGAACCAGAACCAGAAGACCTGAGAGGTCTGGAAGGTTGATACAACAGGTCTTTAAAGTTCAGTGATTTATAAACTACCAGCAGTCTATTCTCTGAGCTATGGGGAGCCAGTGTAAAGACTTTAGAACTGGGATGAGGTGCTTTAGCTATCTGGTTTTAATCAGAACACCAGCAGAAGCATTCTGGATCAGCTGCAGCTGGAGGATTGATTTGTTTTTGTGTGTGTGAAGACACTGCAGCAGTAATCAGTGCGACTAAAGATAAAAACATGGCCGTGTCTCTCTAGATCTTGCCGAGACATTAGTCCTCTAATCCTGGAAATGTTCTTCCGGTGACAGAAGGCCGACTTTGTAACTGTCTTTATGCGTCTCTGAAGGTTCAGGGCTGAGTCTTATCACTACGCTCTGCAGATTTCGTGCCTGGTCACCGGTTTCTAACTGTAACACCTGAAGTGGTGAAAATGAAGGGACTGCGGTCGCCAGCGGTTACCTTACAGGAGAAGGACAGCCAGGCGTTGCAGTCCGGGAACTCCCTCAGCAGCTCCACCACGGCCTGGGCCTCTTTGATACTCGGGATGGTCTCAAAAGCAACGAGGTCGGCCCCCGCTGCTGCCAAGCACTCCACCTGTGCCTTATGCCATAGTTTGAGCTCCTGAACGGAGAACAGGTTAGCCATTTGTTGACACTTCTCTGATGGTACGTAAATATCTATGGACTTTTCATTTTATCACCATATTTTGTGGTATTATTGTGATAATGATAAAAATGTTCAAAAACAATAAGATCATAGAAGAACACAAATTATGCTCTGTAAGAACATTTGATTCCCCAAGAAGCTGGTTATTAAGAGAAGATTGATTTATTTTATTAAGCTGCAGATGTTTAATCATATTTTTGACTTTATTTTTATATCTATTGATTCTTTTATGGAACAACATTTCCAATAATACTGGATTTTGTTTTGTTTTTTAACACTATTTGGAACTTATTGAGCTGATGATGAATTAAAATTCTTAACTTGTAAACAAAAATCATAATAAATAATAATTTATATAAATGCCCACTCTTAGATAGATGGAGCTAAATTCAAAAATCCTAAAAACTACATTTCCTTCCAGCAGGAAAACGACCCAAAACATACAGTAAGAGAATTTCATGAAGCATACTAATGAAATAGAGCGGCCCAGTCAAAGTTCAGAACTATGAACTCGATCTAGTTTGTAAGAAATATCAGGTAAAAATCTTTACCTCTGGATGTGCAAACTTAATAGACACACAAAATAGTTTCTACAAACATATAATTCAAGGGGGGAAATACAAAAGCACTCCACACTTTACAGATTTTCATTTGCAGAAATGTTTCAAAACATTCCACTCCGTTATGAAATCGATCACATAAATTGTCATTAAGCTTGATAGAGGAAGTAATGCTTCGTAGTATGTTGTTTTTTTTTCTTCAATCTTACATCCCGTGACATGTACAGGAAGTGGGTCGGTATGCGGCCAGGAGCCACTCACTTCCACGCTCATCCTCTGCGCGTACGCCCCGCTGTACTCTGACCCGTCATGGAGGAAGGCTCCGTACGGCCCAACGGAGCCCGCCACCAACAGACCTCTGTCCCCTGGCGGGAAAAATACCGACACGGCGTCAAAACGTGCGAATGAACTCGGCTCACGGTGAGTTTTTTCCGAATAGGGTGCGGTTTGTTACCAGAGGGGAAAGTCTCCACCGTCTCTTTGGCCAGACGAACTCCGGACATCAGCAGCTCTCTGGCCTCATCACAGCTCACGCCCAGGTGGCTGATGAATCCCTGGACGCTCGCCTGGTACGTTGCGGTCGTGATGACATCAGCGCCGCTGAGGAGAAACCTGTTGGCATTTGGTAGCTTTCCTTAAGAAATGTGACCACTCAGCTAGAGTTTAGTAATTTGTCATTTTGAGATGAAGAGGATGGATTATTTAATCTAATTTAGCATATCAAACAATGAAGTGTGTTCTTTAAAGGGGAAGTCATGTAAAATCTACCTTTTAGAGCTTTCCATCATGAGGGAATACATTTATTCCCTCATAGAAGATATACGAGGAATGTTGCCCTTGATTCTTTCTTGCATACTTGAGAAATCCTTTAATCTCCACAGAAACAATTAAGCTGTGGAAAACACCTGGCTGGACCTGGCCCCGCCTTCGAGGACGAAGCTCCTCCTCAGGCAGCTGAAGTTTCCAAATATCCGCCTCACAGAGCTGCTCTCTCCACCCCAACTCCCCCACTCTGCTCCTTCAGACTAGCCAGCAGCAATTAGCAAACACCTGGTGGAACTGCGCATCTGCTAGCATCATTATACGAGCTACTGCTCAGGGAAACGCCAGTAAAAACGTCGATAAAGGGTTAACAGAGGAGCCATGTTGTGATGACGGTCTGAGCAACAGGGGCCCAATTTTAAGGCGTTAAATTACAAACTAAAACTTCTCTTCTGTCATTTTTGATACATGTAGCGTTCTTTTAACAACTGAAGTTAATCTAATAGTTTGATTGTACTAGAAAATGGCACTATGTGCTTGGAAATTGTACAGGACTGCCCCTTTAAATGATTACATTGATTCACAACTCAAACAAACAAAAAGCAGCGCCATCTAATTTACAATTAGTGAATTAATTTGGCCCGTTAGGCACTCACTGCAGTTCTCCAGTTTTCCATGGACCTACCTGTAATGAGTCTCCTTTATTGCCTGGGGGTTCGTGTGCAAAAGCCTGGCGCTCCATAAAGGATCCCCCTGCAGCAAAAAAAAAGAAAGAAGTTTCAGTCCAGCTTTCAAAAATACATCTGTGTTTGGCTGACCTGTTTTCACCCTCATTAACAACATCCAAAGTTATGTCTTGTGATACATTTCAAATCTAATTTTAGTGTTAAAACAATGACTGAAAATTGTGCTAATTATTTATCAAAGCCCAATTTTAAGTTTGGTTTCTATGACAGCAACTGTTTTCATCCAAAATTAGGCATTATTAATTATATGACTGAATTTTACAGGCTACTATTATCATTGGTTTTTTTCTGTCGCCGTTGAAGAAAAGCACTCCCACAGCATGATACTGCCTCCACCATGTTTCTCTCTGGGATCTATAGCTGACGGGCAGTTCTAGTTTTTCATGCTGTAACGCTCAGAATTTAGGCCTAAATGATAACACTTGTTCAGATTTTATTAGAAAAAAATAAAATAAAATAGATTATGCACAACTTTATTCTTACAAATAAAACATATTAAAGATTATTATTATTATTTTTTTTTATGAAAAATTGAAAAGTTCAAGAGCTAGAGCAAGGTACTCTCCGTACTCGTAGGTAAACAATAATAAATTAGAATAAACTTGGGCATCAAAAATATATATATATATATCAAAATCCAAAATGGCGCCATCTGGTGGATGCAACACGTTATGGTAACCCTCCAGCAGACGAATGAAGGGCCAAATTATATCCTAATAGTACTTATAAATATTAAGGTGATTTTAAATAACTACACAAAAGACCGTAGATGAATGGAAGAGAGTTGCACAAATCAAACGTTGCAAATGTTTGATCAGCTGCAGAAAGATGTCTAAGAAACATTATAATGAATTAATTAATGAATCTTCAGGTTCACAAATTAATTCATATATTTATGAATTGAAACAACTTAACCCTCTCCAGGCAGATGTTGCAGATTTGCAACAGCTAAATATCAGATTTGTTCCTGCAACTAGAACTTAATTTGAGCCTGAGAGGGTTAATATGGACATGCTCATGAAATTGGTGTCAACACCGTAATGTTTAGAACTGAACTTGGACTCAAGACGAACAGGTCTCTATTCATTCGGTTCCTGGTTCACCTGAAGTTCAGCTCCACGAGCCTCCAGTTCAGTCGCGAGTCCACCATCCAAGATCAGGGGACCGTCACTGAGTATCATCCGTTTTATGCAAGCAGATGAAGCCATTGGTAGACACTATAAACACGAGGGAATTGCACAAAACGTTTTGTTCAAATAAGTCATTGCTCTATAAGAAACATGAGAGCGAAATTAGTGGGAGAAGAGGAGGGTGAAGGTTCTTACTGTGTTGTTTTTCCGGGTAAAAGGTCGACTGATGCGTTCATGATATTCGGAATATTTTTGAAAATGACCAGATTTAAATTCACCACTAGATGGCGTTTGAGACAATAGTTTCAACCAGTCAGCGCGATACAGTGGAAGGAAATTCAGTACACAGATTAAAATGCTTAGAAAAAAAAGACAAACGGGTTAAGGCTTGGAGTATATCATAATATTTAGTTGTTTTTTTAAAATTATATCTAAGAGTTTGGGACCCATGAAATGACAAAAAAGTTGGTTTTAAAGACATGGCATTCGTCAACAATGTACCATGAATGCATCTCGAGCTGGACCTGCAGTTACTATAGCAACGAAGCATAGCCTGTCATAGCTAACGTTTCGCAAAACCGACAGTCTACCGTATCGAGCCATATAGAATAAATTACCGTCTTCAAATGGTGAGTTAACACATGTAACGTTTATAACACTAATGTTAAAACTCCACGTAGCCTAGTGCTTTGCTTAGAAAGTGAACGAACTAGATAGCCATTTGTTTGCTAACGTTAGCTTAGCAATATGAGCGTAGCCAGGGCTAGCAGACTCCCAATGTGAAGCTCACGTTCAGGATGTGTATTAGTATTAGCAGTTAAAGCTGAGCAAATAATGAATACCTGCACGTTTCTCTGTAACTAAATGCTTACAATATATGAACATTTCTATTGTATTGACCATTAAATCCTATAACTGTTAGCTAGAGCTTCGGCTAAAGTAGTCTTAATGCTTATAAATGTTTATTTGTTACATTTATGTTAAATTATAGTTTAGATATTGATGGAAAATCTTCAAAGCACGTCTTGAAATGGTCCGTTAATTATGGATATCTCGATTTTCACTTTCAGTGAACTCTTGTAGGATAGATACCGCTGCTGAGTGACACAGCACTCAATAAGTAAACACAAAAAGTGGTTTTCTTCTTCCATCAGTCAAAATAGATTTGGTGAATATGACGTCATTTCCAGGGTAATGATACATGGTGGAAATAGTAAAAAAAAAACACAACAAAAACAAAGATGGTTCATGCCGAAGTTCAGGCTGCTGCTATCTGAGAATGTTGGAACCTTATTATTGAAGAATATTTTCCTTATCAGGAAAGACAGAGAATTCGATTCAATTCGAAAATACTTTATCTATCCAAAAACTCACCTCCTACAAAGTACCTTCAGAGAGTCTCCACTAGCAGTCAGTCTTGCAGTGGTCTTGAAGAGGCCTCTGACTGAAGACCCCTGCTGTATGACAGTCTCCCGACTGTCATGACATGCTAATAGCTTTATAATATTTATTATGTAAACTTTTGCAATGCTAATCAGCTGCTCCCAGTTGTAAAAAATAATACATTTTTGCCTCAGTTACATGTCATAACATCTGTTCAAAAGTTATAAAAAAGAAGTAAGAGCAAAACATTCTCCCAGATGCACAGGATTCAAAACCAGATGGAAAAATTATTCAAGCATCCAACGTCTCAGTCAAAGACAACAAAAAGAACAAGTCAGAAATAACATAACAGAGCAGCTCCAACATGCTGCTTTTATCAGCGGTGCAATTCTAGAATGATACTATTTGGTGCAAAGTACTACTTTTGATATATTTTTTTTAGTTCATAGGGGCTATACAATAAAGGTCACATATATTTGCATTAATACCAATTCATAAGAGCATTCTAGTAGCTGGACATTCAACCACTCTTCTCTTTCTTAGCTATTAACCAGATAACATAGCTTTGTTAGCTAGTAGCTAGCTAGTAGCTGGCTAACAAAGCTGGCTAGTTAATAGCTAGCTTTTTTATTTAGCTTTGTTAACTATTAAATGGCTAACAAAGAGATTGCCAGATGCCAAACAGCTCACACAACTAAGGCAAAAGTCTTAAGTGAGCAGCGCCTACTGCTTAGACAAGGAGGTTCAAGGTCAAGCTAGTTATGTTCGGTTTATTTTCTCAGAATGACTAATTCCAATCACAGTAAACAATTCCAGGTTTTGACTAGTTGTTTACATACAGGAGACAGTCAGAAAACGTTTCCCCCACAGTTTCAAACAAGCCCAACTTAGTCATTATGGGAAATCCGCCTCCTGTGATCCGATACAGGGATTATAATTCTTGATGCAAGTTGTGACACGAAACTTGGATTTATTGGTTAATCTGCTATAGAAAGTGACTACAGATATTTTTGTCCTAATTGAAAAAGCTCAGATTTGTTTCATTGTCACATCAGTAAGTTTTTACTTGAGGGCAATGCAAACACGTCGTGGGCGCTACCATAATGCGCTGGAGCTAGGTCTGGTCATGCAAGGCTAATAAAAACCAGTTGTTGACTTTGTTGCGTTACCTAATAATCAAGACACATGCATGAAGTAGAATAAACAATAGTGCATGAAAGTAGATTTTTGTCCCCCAAGTCTTTGTGTCGTTTTTAACACATTTCTAAATTATGTAGACTTTTTTTCAGGAGGACCGGTATGCTTTTCTCACAGAGTGGTATGATCCCACTGCAGCCCTGCTGCGGCGCTACCAACTGTTCTTCTACCCTAAAGACAACGCTGTAGAAATGGTACCACTTCATGTTTTTTTGTTTTTTTAATTCCCCACGCTTTTTGTAAATGTCTATAGAAAAAAAAAAAAACTAACATGTTTCTTTTTTTTTTCTCCAGTTTGACCTAAAGTACCAAAGGATGTTTTTGAAAAGGACCAAATATGAGGACCTCCATCTGGAGGACCTGTTTGTGGGGAATCGGGTGACCGTGTTCTCACGGCAGCTGAAACTGATAGATTACGGAGATCAGTTCACAGCAAACAAACTCGGCAGCAGAATAGAAAAGTACGCTTGGCTAGGTCATGCAATAAATCTCTCTTATCCGCTTTAGTAACTGTACACACTGTACCTCACAGCAATCAACCCCATTGTGTGCAGGGTAATAACCTTATAACAATCCACGACCTGTAATTTGTAAACTAAACAATATGTTTGTTTTTATATGGAACCCTGCCTTTAGTATCAAAGATTGATGCAAGTGTTTTCTTTTTTTATTAACTTTTATACTTCTTACATGAAGTACAATGTCAGAAGTATAACAAACCTTAATACATTTATCTTTAGCAGATGCAAAACCTTTTCACGTTTTGTCACCTTATGTCCACAAACTGTTGAATAGGATTCTTCTCAACTAGCTTAGGTCACCTAGAAACTGACATTTTTGCCCCTTTTCTTCTCAAAATAAGCCCAGTAGTGTTGCAGTGAATTTATTTAGTGGAATCAGGGCAAAGGCGGGTGAGTAAAAAAAAGCTTGCCACACTTTTCATAATTTTATTTGTAAACTGTGTATCGTTTACCTCAGACTTCACATGCACACTGCTTGTCATTTCTGGCTTTAAAATCAAAGGAATATATTGTGGAACTTAAACCATGAACTATGCTGTATTATGGAAAGTAAAAAAAAAAAAAAACATTCTTAAGCCTCAATTATTGTCGAATGGAAGCAGTTTAAAGTCTCGTCCAATAAAGTAACAATAGCAGAAAGTTCATAAATTGGCAGAGTCATGCTAAATCCGCTGGATTAATACAAAACGTTGACTAATTGTAGAAATCATCTGATTTTATACATTTGTTGTCATCTAAGCACTGTAAAACAAAATTATGTTCTGCTGCATTTTTGGTGCCTGGGTTCGTGAGAAAATGGTCTCCAAAATAAGACAGTGGTTCAGGTTTCTGCATCAAAACAAAAGTTATGAAGAATTTTAGAATGTCATTATCTAAAAACAAGGGTGATGGCTTCTTGGAGGAAACAGCCAAAAAGTAATGCTGAGTCCTGAGATGAACTTCCAGATTAATGTAAGAATAATATATTTCAATCAATTTAAATCTATCTGAATCTGTATATGAATTTGTTTGTGAATGTGTGAAGTGCCATTTCATGTCTTTTGCAGTGAATCGTTGCTACATAAATAAATTGAACCTAATTATTGCCTGACGCTGTAAAATCTCACAGTATATGCTTCTGTCTTTCTTTGTTCCAGAACTTTTGCTCTGGTGAAGCCAGACGTGCTGAACAAGATAGGCGATATCTTTGAGCTGATTTACACCTTCCACCTGATTGTGACCAAAGCAAAAATGACCAAGCTTACATGGTAAGGTCACTCTGCCACAGGGTGTTTAATGAGAGTGCTGTTACTACTCTCTGTACTCTTTAAATTTATGACACGGTCTCATGCAAGAGGAAGACGCAGGCCGTTTGCCGGCTGTTTCTTCACGTAAATAGAAGAATGACTTTCTTCAGCGCAGCGGACATATGACGTGCCACAAGGCAAAAGAGCTACTACATCCATTTATTGGTGGTGTAATCATTACCAAATTAGTTGTAGCCTCAAGGCAATAAGGATAGCCTTTAATAGCTCACTTTTACTTAGAGGACACCGAACGAAACGCCCTTCATGTGTTCTTTTTACCTTTTAAGATGTTTTTCAAAGTGAAATAGGAGTACTCTACTGTGACTTTTTTGTATTTCTACTTTAAAATGGGAGATAAAAGAGGCAACAAGTATTAAGAGCCACTGAAAGAGTTCTATTTTTTTATTTTACTTTAAAATGCTATGAGAACTGAATTTGAAATAGTTTTGTTAGTCTCGCTGCTACTGGTGGTTATTAATTCTTTATATTAAAATAAGAAGTGACAGCATGTGTGAGCGGTGTGTCATACTAAAAATGTTGATTTACTAATATAAAAAAAGTTCTTCTCATTTTAGTGAATAGCAAGGTTAGCACTGCTATTAAAACTATATCTGTATTACTGCTATTATTATTATTATTCTCTACAGTGTTGCTGCGTATCTCCCAGAGAATATAGATCTGTAACTCAGAATTCAAAGTCCTGCCAATCTGGCACGTTCCATCACAAACAGAGATTGAAAGCTCCAAAGCATCAAACTGAAACTTTGCCTTTTAAACACTTCACTGATGCTCAAAATAACAAACTTTGAGTTTTCCTTTCACAGTAACGACATCTACACCGGCGGGGGTGGTTAGCTGGGGTCCAACCAGAGTTCAGTCCAAAGTATAACTGCTCATTGGTAATCAATTTGAACAAAACAGTAATAGATTTGAAAAAGATTAACACTGGTCAGCACCCGGCCTTAAACTGTAGTTGCTGTTTTCAAACATTTATGTAACGAGATGCAGCTGGTGCAAAACTGCTTCAGTATGATCTTCCCCTCTAAGGATCACAGACTGAGCCTGCTGAAAAACTTTCCCTGTTTAGGGGATTGATCGTTTTTACTATTTCCTGCATTTTCTTAATAAAACCAAAAATACAGTTAACGCCCGCAGAGATACAAATCACACTTCTTTATTGGACTAGTCCTAAAAGAAATACATTACAGCATTACAAATGAGAATGCTATTCAAGAGCAGTATTTGTTTGTGGGGCCATAATTGCTGTTATCGTTATTATGATAGTATCACAAAGTATTGTGATAAAATCTTTAAGTCATACCTGTCAAGTTTTGGACTTGATATTAGGGAAATCTTTATCCGTCCGCTGATGTCATCGGACCGGGGAGGGGTTAGGGTGGTGGGGAGAAAGACTAACAACTTTGATAAGGGGGTAACTACTATTAAGGGTTTTCAGCCAATTTTTTGCAACCGGTTTTAGGATTATTGAACAGTTGCTGACTGCATACTTCCGAGGCACTTATATATTTATTAACAGCTGTTTTGGTTTTGCTACTTCTTTTGAGTCCAGCGTGTTGGGATAAATGTCTTGAAATGGTTCTGTGGACACACACTTAAATTGGGAGCTGAGATATATAATTCATTCAGAGTTACCTTTGACATTCCTCCTATATTAATACCGTTTTTGCCATTTATAGGAAATTGAGCAATCCATAAAAATTGGGACAAGAATGACTAAAATAAGAAGGATTACACAGCGTATTAAAGGTGCTCTATTTAACAACTATGCAAATGTTGCTCAGATAGATAATTTTGGATATTTGTTTGTCAACCCAACCCTAATATCTGTTTCTGTACAACTTTTGTTTTTTAGTTATTTGGACTTTACCACTGAGAGCATTTGAAAACTGTAATCTAATTTTTTTGGTATACTGGCTTCTCCCTTTCTGAGCGAACTTTCAGCCCATGTCGGTACAGGATTCATCTCACTGTGAATAAGGAAAACTTCTTAGGATCTTCCGCAGGGATCTTTAAAAAGACCTTTTGCTTTGGTTCTGTGGCTGATCCACACTTTTTTTTATTTTATTTACAAAAACACTTTTTTTATCTCTGGAATCAAGACCCATCTGATTCCTGAACGGTGTGATTAGTGGATGTTCCTGTTCTGTTTGCTGTAGCATATGTTTGCTTGAACAGATGAGCTTGGCATTTGAACCCAAAGGTTAATCAGACTTGTGGAAATCCACAATTCTCTTCCTGATACCTTAACTGATTTTTATGGATTTTTCCATACTGCTACAAAAGAAAGCAGGATGTTTGAGGTCTTGACTTCATATCCATCCACAGGTTCTATTTAACTCAAATTCTGTGAATTTTTCAAACTTTAATTTGAAGGTTACTCTTCGCCAACAGTAAACTGATATTATCAAAGTTAAAAAAAACAAAAAAAAAACTAAAGGTGTGTTAGATAATGACCTTGTTAATAAAGTCCTGCTTCACTTGCTGTCCAGAAGTGTTTCCCAAAAGATAAGAGACTAAAGCCCAAAATTATCTCTGACTGCTCTTAATGACTCTAATCTGGTACACAGAGTTCACTTTAAAAGTCCAAGATCACTTGGTCACAGATTAACTTTGGTTTATGGTTTTGTTACATTGCAGGAGCCAAGCGGAAGATTTTTATGTGGAACATCAGTCAAAGCCTTTCTTCAAGTGAGTGCCTATGTAAATGATTTGCAGGCTCTGGGCACAAGACCATTGCCAGAAGTGGCGGTAATGATCCAAATGACATTGCAGTGACATTCGAAACACTGTTCCACTTTTCTATTTGAATCATCGGCTCTAAATTCAACCTTGCTCCATTTTGCAGCAACTTGATCAAGTTTATGACCTCGGGCCCTGTGATTGCCATGGAGGTGACGGGTGACGAGGCCATGAGCATCTGGAGGACACTCCTGGGACCACCGGACTCCGCTGCGGCACGACAGGAAGCGCCGCAGAGCATCCGCGCCAAGTTCGGTACCGATGCCGTCCGAAACGTTTGCCACGGCTCCGAGTCACTCGCCGCCGCCGCAAGAGTGAGAAAAGTTTTGCCTATAGTCACCCTTTGCCCGGGCCTTCGTCGCCCATTATGTCCGTTCCCAGAAATAATGGTGAACCTGCGGCGATGTGTTTGTGTTTTTGTCAGGAGCTCGAATTCTTTTTCCCTTCCACGGTAGGCCATGGTCCTGCCAACTCAGCAGTCTGCGAAGACAGCACGTGTTGCATCATCAAGCCTCACGCCATAACAGAAGGTCAGGTCATCACATGTAGAAGCTATGTTAAAAAAAATCCTCGTAAAACTGAAGTACGCCCCTTCTTTTTTACAACTCTTGGAATTTGCTGCTTTGTTCGAGGTTGTCGTCCTCTAGGATGATCCAACCTCGGTCAAGCTTCAACTGTCATTGACATTGACCCTTAAACACTTTATTACGTCGTAGAGTTCATTTTGTCCAGGCCCTTCTTAAGTATTTAAGGAGTCTTAAGTATTTCTTTGTCTAATATTACAGACTGTAACATGTAACTTAATAGCTAAGGCTTAGAGAAGTGACTGTTGAGTTTTACTGCCAGCTTCAAATGCACCTTTAAGAGCCCAAAACTATAGAATTCATGCCAACAATAATTGGACGTTTCTTTTGACTGGCACTGTATGTTTTTACCTTGTGTTGTTCGGATATGTAACACAGCTGTCCTGTATTACATACAACTCCCTGCAGCTATTGCTGTTAAAAGTTTCTGAGCCATGCAAAGACACTACTTGGGTACCAAAAATGACCCAGGATTTATCCTAATCCCGGGCTTGATCCTCCGTTCATGGAGCATGCCACCGGGGCTCTGACCTGTGAAATGGGAAATTCTCCTGACAGAGCCCAAATAAGCACACAAAAGCTGTTGACCAAGAAAAGACCCGCAGTGTTTTTGTTTCTCCTGCACCCACTATGTTTATTTATTACATAGTTCCATAATAAAATCTTCCTCCTGAGGTTTACCTTCAGTGCTATCTGTTCTGGTTCAGACCACGCTGTCTTTTCTTTTTTTTTTTTTTTTTACTCATATAGAAACTGTTGTTTCAGTCTGACATTATTAAGCCACTTCTTCTTTTCCAGAAGAGGTATATATGCTGTATCTTCAAATAGTTCTGCATGTTATTTATTGAACTGAGACAATATAAAAACATATACAAGTAGTCTTGATAATTCATTAGAGGTTTAGTTAAGACCAACACTTCATGATGAAACCTTCATACTACAACGTTAGCGGGACTCTAGTCCTCTGCTCTCCAACACGACTTTTGGCCACACCTAGATGGAATAGAGCCACCATTAATGTAACCTCTGCAGACACACATGTGCTGTGCCTGCTGGGACATGTTCAAATGTTTGCCGTGAGAGAAGGCGATGAAAGGACATGCATACACCGGGGCATGCTTTGTTTGTTTGTGAGACCCCGTTGAGCCAGAGTTAAGCGTGCAATCAACTCCCTGATAAATTATCTCAGCGATTAATGGTGTCAATCATTCACGCCGCCTTTGAAAAGGGTTAAGATCCCTTAAACATTTGCTATTCTGTTCCATTTCAACCACTATCAAGATTGTATGTGTTAGACCGACACAGATGAAGCAAGGTGCTGTTGTGAAGCGGAGGGAAAATGATGCAAAAACAGAGTTGGGTTAAAAACAACATCCCAAGCTTTGAAAATTTAACAGAACTCTGTTCATTGTATGAAAGTGGAAAGTTTATTGCACAACTGTAAACCTGCCCAGACTGGGCAAAGAGAGCATTAATCAGAGAAACATCCAAGTAGGGTTAGCGTTAGGGTTAGGGTTAAGTCTAACCCCATGTTAAGTCTGGAGGAGTTGCAGCAATCTAGAGCTCAGGAGAAATCTGCTGACAACAAATTCCTATCAAAATGGACTACAAATATGGCCTTTGTGGAAGGAGAAAGAAGAAAGACACTGTTGGAAGAAAACAAAAGAAGCCCAATTTGCAGATGCAGTTATTCAGTTTAATGTGATTTTCTAATTATACCAATAATTCTGTCTGATTTATTGATGTCTGACTTTTATTATTATTTATTGTTTCTCTTTTGTTGCTCTTGTATTTCTAGTTCGGTGACCTTGAGTGACTTGTAAGATTTCTTGGATTATAGCACATTATTTATTACCGATCTCAACACATGTGAAGCTAAAGACTTGAAACAGAGCAGTGACTCCCAACAGCTAGATCAAAGCATGTTCACGTGATAAAATGGCTCAAAGTCCGAGCATGGATCCAAATCTGAATGCAGGGCGAGACTTGAAAGGTGCTATTTTGCACAGATTTTTATTTGTAGAAAATGTTCCACTTGAGAGGTTTGCGATGCTTTGTGACGCCTTATTCCACGAAATCCCTGCAAAATCCATTCCAAGTTTGTGGATGTAACGTAGCGCAATATGAAAAAATTCAAGGGTTGAGAATACTTTCAAGGAAAGCACTTTCTGTACTGATTTTGCACAAGAGCTGAAATCCGTTGCAACAAATTTGCCGAGGACATTTTAACTTCTGTCTCTTTATCTTATTCTTTTTTTCCTTTTTTTTTTAAAAGACTGAACAACATTTTATTTGGTTGTTTCTAAAGCGGCGTGAGTTTGAAATGCCACAACCTCACCAGGGTGTAACCTTAAACTTTCCCTGCCCTCTCTGTGGTTTGGCAGCACAGGAGGTGTTTACATGGAAGCAGGTGTGCTCTCTCTGACTTAAACAACTATTCCATCTGTTCACGATGGCAGCAAAGCACAGTCCTTCATCTATTTCGTTCTTCCAAATGGGAAAATGGCTCGAACTCATTAGCTTAGCTTTTGTCTTTTCAATTTAATTAGCCCTTTGTGTGTTTGCGAATAGGAGTTCATTCAAAAGCACTTTTGCTGTTTAAAACGGGACTCCAAAGGATTTGCTGTCAGAGCTGTGATATATTTGGTCTGAGCCAAGAATAGTAAACCAGGCTGAACAATTTGCTCAGCTGAGAACAAATCGTACCTAAATACTTGCTGTGATTTCCCCCCGGGGATCAACTACAAGTTCCTAATTTACGTGGCAGCTACGCCTTCAGAGCTTGGCCTATCCCAGTTATCCATGAAGGAAGTTGTGACTGAAAACGCACCCAGACATGACCGGAATAGAGAAGCTTCTGTTGCCAGGCACCCGGAATGGGATCTCCTAGCAACAGCAGCAGCTGCTTCGGGGAGCCGCGCTGATCCTGGGCTGGCTGCTGCCTGGGGAGGGCAAAAAGGACTCAGGGGGGCGGAGGGGAGAGGGTGGTTTATTACCTAACGCACATATCTCGGCTGTGACGGAGCCAGACGGAAATTTATCGACGCTCGCTGCGGCACCTGGTCCAAAATGAAAGTCACGTCTGCACGCTGCAGCTTTCAGAGTTAAGGGGAGCTGTCTTGTCGGACGAGTACGCCGGCTACTTTTTATCAGGATGTCAGACTGAGATTATGAGAGCGGCGCCTTCATTCAAATAAGAGTCTGAGACAGTCTGACCTTCAATGTTACCGATGTGCCGTCACCGCTGCAGCATTTTTGCACTAATGTACAGCCACGGTGACTCGACACACAGCTCAGAATCTCTCTGTCGGAAAGGTTGACTAGACAGAAATGATGGTTTGGTCTGTGTGTATGTTGGGAAGCCCTCATCTAAAGGAGAAACTGAGGTCACTGCGTTGCCTGTCAGAGGTTTACCTACACCCATCATCTGATGTTATTGATTTTTATAGTCCACACATGTTTAAAATTTAAATACCCTTCCCACTCATATTTTCGTGTGCAAAATGAACAGCCTGACAATGCTCTGGCTGGATATTTCACCTGCCTTTTTCATCATTAATAGTGGAGTTAATCGAAATTGGGTGGTTTTATGCAGGGCATATGACTCTTAATCATACATTTTCAGCAGGTTTGAGGTCGGAGGAAGTCCAGAAGCTTAGCCGCCTTGTTCCGTTTCAAAACTGGGTCGATGTGTCTTTGGGATCATTAGAACTAAGCTTGTCACAAAAAGCGATGAATCAAATCATCACACAATAAATTAAACTGATGATCATTTTCATTTGCATAACAGTCGTTAAAGTGACGACTGTCTGCTTTGGTATTGTTGAAAAGCCAGGATTTTTAAAAAGTACAAAGTAGTTAGTTTGCACTACCTGCTGCTTTTGCCTGTTTCCCCTGTCTAAGTTCATTGATTATTTTTCCAAATTCAATTTTGATTACCAAGTCTTCATAATCCAGTTTAATTATTGTGGTTTTGGTTGTTTTTATTATTTTTGGATTGTTAAATTGTTTGAGTTCCAGTGTTCTTTAGAAATTAAAGTTCTTTTATTTTTTTGTGGGTATATATGCCATTATTATTATTACTGGGTAGAGTACTCAAAAATTTCAATCGAATAATAGTTGTAATTCACTTATGTTGTTAAGTTGGATAGGAACAAGACAAGAGCTAGTTCTAAGCTTCTGGCTTGTTGTCATAGCAACTCCATAGCTCCTGTCATGATATTTAGATTTGGTACCTACCAAGATGGCTGTCAGCTATGAATTTTCCAGAAGGGTGACCTCAGGTGAGAACTACGTAATAGTTGAAAATGGGCTCAAAATGACAATATTATCATTTATCGCAATAATTTCTTAGACAATTTGTCGTCCAGCAAAATTGGTTATTGTGACAGGCCTAGTTAAATCTAATGTCTGCGTTTCAACTCTATTGATTCAGGATCTTCATTGTATTGCCTACTTTTGTGCATTGTATCAGCACCATTGTTAGCTGAACAGCTCCTCAGCATGATGCAGCCACCACCATGCTTGATAGTTGATATAGTATATACAGTATGTATACTCCTTCAAACATGCCTCTCACCATTGTGGTCGAGTAACTTAATCTTTGTTTTATTCCATTTTACGTAGCAGCAAATATTAGTTCTGATCAAATATTTCTAATTTAGCCCTTCAGTAAAGTTGAGTGTTGTCTTCCCACCCTGGAAAAAAAGTTAAATTAAGTTCTGATAATTATTAATAGTTCCGGTTTACACAATCCTGCCCAGATTTTTCTCCATATTGCTCTCTTTTAAGATGTATCATCAGGGTGGCATTCAGGTCATTTGAACTCAAACGAGCATGTATAAAGGGGTAAGCTTGTTGAATGTTTGTGTTGTGTTCACAGGTCTGACTGGGAAGATCCTGAACTCCATACAAGAAGCTCGTTTTAAAATCTCTGCTCTTGAAATGGTAACCGTTCGACACACATTATTCACACCCTCTGATTTAATGTCCTTTGATTTACAATTATTTGTCCTTAAACAAAAAAAGTGAGACAGACATTTGTCAAAAGATAATAAAAACAATGTAAAAAGGAGTATCAATTTTGGTATGCAAAAAAAAAAGGGTATGTGAAGAATTATTTACACATTTCTCAATAATCAATAGAAAACTCTTAACTGGCAATATGGCAGTCAAGCCGTCCCTATAATTGTTGAGCTTCTTTATGTTTCCCCTGGTGTTTGGACGATTTATCTGTGGTGATGAGGTTGTAATGTGAGAAGAAACGTGTTGATAAAATGAAAGGATAAATTTTTACTTACATTTGCACAGAGTGTCAATAATGATGCACATAACTGTAAATAAAGGAGAAATCTGGTTGAAAACCTGCTGAAAGCTGCAAAACAACATGAGCAAGAAAACAAACCTAAACATACACCAGAGCTTATGGACTTATTTGTTGTATCAAAGCATGTTCATGTCTTTAGAATGGCCCAGTCAAAGTCCAGACATAATTTCTGACAAAAATTGTAAATAACAGCTACCCGTTTTACATCCACGGTTCCATACCCTATATATTTGTGATGATATATTAGGCATGTTTTTGAGCTTGTTTAAAAGCTGCTGACACCCTTTAGAAGGAAGCGTTTCATCTGATTAATACACCTTCTTTGTTTTCTTAATTCGGTGTTCTTTTCAGTCTTCATAATCTAGTTGACATTTTGCCTGTTTTTTTTTTTGTTTTGTTTTTTTTTACCATATTTTTTTTAACCTCCCCATTTTTATATATTTGCAGTTTAACATAGGCCAGGCGAACGCAGAAGAATTCTACGAGATCTACAAAGGCGTCGTCACGGAGTATTCTGTAAGTGTAAACATGACATTGTTGTGCCATCATGGCTATCATGCTCGTTGCTACATTTGGTTACGCAAAAACAAAGGCTCAGCGTGAGAAGATCTAGGGGATTCATAAAAAAAAAAAAAAGTATCACAGGAGCTGAGCCGTAGCCATTATCTGTGTGTTTCCTGAGTCTGTTGTTACATTTTTGAATGGATTTTTCAGAGTATGGTGACCGAGCTGTGCTCTGGACCCTGCATTGTGTTAGAGATCCAAGGCGCAGATATACCAAAGTCTTTCAGAGAATTATGCGGACCTACCGACCCTGTGAGTACCTCTACTGTTCTTATTGTGTCTTGCACCAGCAGCAGCAGCCGACTTAATATGAAGAACAACAAGAGGGAGTTTGGAAATGTATTTTTAGATTAATTTTTGAATCACTATGAATTTATCAGGCTCATGTTTGGTGAAGATTTATACATTTGTTGTTCAGAAATGCAATTCTTACAGGAACCCAAAGAGTCTTTTTTTTTTAATCAAACTTCTATTGTATTTTTTAGCAGTACACGTACGCTGCATATGTTTGCTCTTTACACGGCCTTAAATCTACAGTTAGATGAGCTAGCTCTGATCTTTGTCACTTTTTAATTGAAAACCCTAGATCAGTTTCAAATCAAGGTGGCTTAACTTGTTTTGATTTTATGGCTTTCTTCCAAACCAGAAAAGGAATTAGACCAGAGGATACTTAATTATACTTATCTAGCAAACCTGAGTAGGAGTATCTAGTTTATATAGTTTGATCAACATTCTTAGCTTTTTCTTCTTTTGCTCTTTCTTTTGGTTTGCTATTTTGTTTGTGTTTCCTTTTCATTCCTGTAAAGCACTTTATATTGCATTGTTGCTGAAACTGTGCTGTATAGATAAAATTACCTTTACCTTTACGGCGTATATGCGAAACACTTTATAGCTCAAGCTAACTCACACAATCCTGAAGCCAACCGGTGAAGAGTGTGTGGGCGTGTTTGCCGTCGATTACAGCAAGGACAACACTTGATGTGAAATCAGATGAAGAGGCTGTGCTTGGTCAGCATGAGTGCTGCACAACATACCTGCAGACTTTCTCCTCCAAATGCAGCTGCGACCGATGAGTCAGCTCTGTATCATGTTAATAATTTCAAAGGGTCAGCTTGTTTTTCTCTCCGACGCAGATCTTTTCAGTTTTTTTTCCTCTGTTTCACCATCTATCCGTCCTCCCTCGAAACACTCCGAGATGTTCTTTCCATCAAAGCCACAAAAGAGGAACAAGCTTCTGATAATTAGCTAAAGGAATTTATCATCACATGTCTATTAGGCTTCTCTTTTTTTTGTTCGCTAAGTAACTACAGTCACATTTTCCTTTGGAACGTTGATACAGAAACTGCAACATCCCTCTGACCGTAAAAAAAAAAAAAAAGTGTTTTTAAGCCCTTAAATATTCAAAAAGCAGCATCAGTAAAAACCAGTTCCAGTTTAAGCCTGGAGAACAAGAGATGTAAATTAAAGTTTTCCAAGTACCACTGTACTTTCAAGTCACTTCAAAACCATACGACATCCAAAGTTTAAAGTAAAGTTTTCCCAAAACTGAAGTTCGATAAATGATCAGGACGAGCCCTTGAAGTCACATTTCAAGGTGTACATTACATTTTTTACAGTCCTTACAAACTCCAACCCCAGAGTGCCAACATGGCTGCCATGTGTTTAGTTTGCAGTACCTGTGATTTCTCAGTACCATACCCTGCAGTACTGATAAGTTGGGCTTGATCTTATTTCTAGAACCAACTTCTAACTCCAGAATAGGGGAGGGTAATATGGCCCTTTACCTTTATGATGACATTTATGGAATTTATTGTGATGGCAGTAAAGTGACGATAAAAACTATTTTAAAATTGGTCAGCCTCCAAAATTCTGCTCTAAAAATAACACCGTTATCATAGAGTACTGCAACTGAGCTTCTAAAATTTACAAATTTGAACATATTTTAACCACTAAAAGTCACAATTTTTGTCATTTTGTCGGCTGGAGTTGGGCAATATGGGATTATAATTTTCTCTTGAGATTTATTGCAGTAGTAATTCAGCGATAAAGTAAAATAGTATTTCAAACTTAGTCGCAGCCTTAGATCATATTCAATGTACAGCCAACAACTCAGTAGGCTGCAGGATGCAGCTGGTTTGCTTAATATTTGCTTTGTAAAGAGTTTAAAGAGGCACCATCAGTACCACTTGCACCAAGGTCAGAGAAAACCAGTGCAAGAAAATAGGACAGGACGAAGGTGATGGTATATTTTTAGTGATGGGTTTTTAGACATTTTGACAGTAAGCATGCTAACTGATGCGGTTAGAGAAGTCTGTGTTTGTTCTTCTTGGTAAATGGGAGAGTTTAGCTTCTAAGGAGTCTGAAATCCTAAAAAGATGTCACTTTGAAGGGAACATATGGCTTTTGGTGACAACAGCTTTGTTAGTTTCTCTCATCCCGACAGTAATCTGAAACATGGACTCATCTGATCACACGTTGGTGTCCTGCATTGTTCTGTCCATCTGTGACACGCTCAAAGAGCTCAGTGGCAAACTCTGTTAACAGCTGATACACTGCTTGGTTTTTGTATAACCCAGCATCAGGTTACCTTTTTTCAAAATTGCCGTGTTTCCATTAAGCAAATTTATTTTCATAATTATAATTTGTGCAATTTTGTGGTCAATGGAAACACTTTGTGTTTTCATAATACTCTGCAGTACGACAAAAAGACTAGAGTGTTGTATAAAGCCTTGGTCTTAACCCCCCCAAAAATTCCTATATTTTACTTATTATTAATTTTATCACAATATTTTGTGGTGCTATTGTGATAACAATAAAGATTACAATGAAATTACTTGTTACCTATTTTTTAGGTAACTATATGACTGTGACTGCATGGCAAAACATTTATAACTCCATAAACACAAATACTGTTCTTGAAAAACTTGCCCATTTTAAACAGACTTCTTTAGGATGACACTTAACTGTAAAAATGCGATTCATATCAGCAAACTGCACACAGGAGCTGCATGTAATCATTTTGTCAAACAGTGGAGAAAATGTCAAAAAATAATTCCAATCATACTGTCAGTTTTGTTTTTTCATTTACCATCGATTTGTCATGACAACGATAAATTAAAATTCTTATCAGGATAAGAAATTTGTCATGATAAATAATAAACCATACAATAAAAGCCCACCCATGCAGAATATATTTTTAAAAAATAGTGACAGTGAAGTTGGCTGAATAAAGGTAAAATTGACAATCAAAGATCGCTGCACTCCCGTCTCCCTCTGTGAAGTCGACATAAAGCGCATTTGAAATCATACTCTTACTTCTTAAACTATTTCTTTACTTTATTTTTGACACTGCTGAAGAGGTCGCCTCTTTCATCTGCTGCCGCTCCGTTCCGCGCCTCTCGCCCCCCTTCGGGACTCTTTGACGGTCAGCACTTTGATTGCTTCACACTTCCCACACCAAGAAGGAAGGGCGAGCTGTTTCATCACCGTGTGACCTCGGCCTCCCGCAGCAGCATTTCCTCAGCCCTAACCTAAACGTTAGCACTCCCTGTCTTCGGCTGCTTTAGATTGTGCTGCCTCGAGTTGCGGTGTCTGGATGGCTCCCAAAGTGTGGAACATTTTCTTGCTGACTGGAGCGCAAAGACATTCCAGACATTATTACAGAATTAAGAGACGAGGCTGAACTTTTCTCCGTAACTAACTCTTCGACTGGACGAGGAGGTCACAGTGTCTTTTACCAGTAGGAGGCTTAGTTATTTGTGCTGAGAATAAGCTATGGATTTGTTCCGGCTGACTAATCTATAAACAGCACAGGTCTGATGGGAATCACCGTGACTGTACAGCTGGCTGCTGAGGTCAAATCAATCGACTCTAATGTTTCCTTATTGGAGAGAACGTAAACGATCCCAGTGCAAAAGGAGTTGCACACACAGATTCACACCTAAACCTTCCTGCTGCCTTGCTCCGCAGCCAGTCGGTCACGTGATCGTCCTCTTGTCTCGTGACGGGGCCCTGATGTGAGAGTGAGGGGACACGGTTCTGCCCTGTTAACCGGTTCTGAAGTGCATTCCACAGAGATTGATGTTCCTAAAAGTAAATGCCTCCCCTTTAAATCAGTAACTGAAGAAGCCATGTCCGCTACATGCAACAGTGGGCCGTTGTTACATATATTGTGTTTCATAATGACGACAAACGAAGGGCTTAAAAGGCTCTCTTTGTGCTGGACGCTATATTTTTTTTCCTATTGATTTTCTTTCCCATAATAGGCAAGATGACACCAGCTGCTGCAACTATGGTAAATTTAGAGTTGCTGTTAAATAATGAATACTCTGACACCCCTAAATAAAACTCCATGCTGCAGATGGAGTCCACCTGTGGCAGAGTTTAGATTTCCTAAATGAAAAAGCGGGCTGGACCAGAATTATTTGCTTGATAGTCGCGTCTGGCTCGGACTTCTGACGCGTTTTTAATAAGTCTGGGAAACATCCAGCACAGAGAAAACCAAACGAGAAGGCACAATACAAAGTTGTGTTAATCTGCTAATGACAGTCAAACCTGCTGAGGACATAAAGACAGTAAGTAGGCATCAGAAATTAATCAGACTGTAACTAGTGTGGCGTAATGCTCGCGCACACAGCAGATTGGACCCTGTCAATCGCACATCCCAGGTGATTTGCGCCTGACTCACCCTGCGCTCACAACAAGCAACAAAATGGAGCAAAGCAAAGGCTACAAACAGGAGAAGTTACACTGCTGAAAGCAGAAAAGCAGCACAATTGTAATTAAAATAAGATGTTGGGTTTATTTTATGTGACAGAATATTAGTCATTTTAAGAAAAAATAAAATTACAAGAAGAAAGTCATAATATCACTGAAATAAAATCGAAACAATATTAGAATAGTCATATTACTTAATATTAAGTAATACTACTAAATATTACTTAAATATTTACTGAAATATTCTAATAAATATACATTTATTAGAATATTTATTCCAATAGATATTCTAATATTTATTAGTATAAAGTAGTAATACAACTTTATTCTGATATTATTTAGATTTTATTCTCGTAATTTATTGTTATAATTTATTTATTTTTTCATTTTTGAAGCTTGATTATAATTTAGGGCTCAGACCTATAAATAAAAGTAATCAGTTGGGTGGGGATCTAAACTCTAACCTAATGTACATAAATACATCATTGGCAGATACAGTCATATTTTCAACACTTACTCACCTTGTGAGTCGCCTGACTGAAATCGGTAAGCACTGTGTGCGCGCGTGTGTGTGTGCGTGTGTGTGTAAACGCCGTGGACATCCTTTCCCTGACCTCTGCAGGGTGGGAAGGACATCAGACATTTCTGGGCAGTCATGTGACTCCTAAGTCCTTACTGTCCACACATGGTGGCAGTTACAGGAACCCCGGTCCGTTATGCTGAAACGTACCTCATCGTTGGCCAATGCGGTTGCAGGAAGCGGTGCCTGGTCCTCGTACCGCTGAGCAGATTTGTCCTCCTGCTCCTTTGAAGCGCGGTATGGACAGGTCTGCAGCAGGCTGTGCTTCATGTCCAGGCTGCAGCACGCAGCTCGTCGCTAATCAGTAGAGGTTCAACAGCTGATGTCATTCTTTGTTTTCACCTTACTACTTATTGAAATATCCTCATCATAATACTGATTCTCAAATGAACTGTTAACAGCAGAATGTGATCTTGAAAGACAAACAGTTAAGAGTTATGTTAATCTTTGTTTTTGCTGGTTTTATGAGAACTAGCTGATATTTTTTATGGAAAGTTTAAAACACTGCTCTCCCTGTTAGCAACTGTACACAATACAAATGTTGGCATTCAAATAGAAAAACAAATTCTATTAAAGAGGCATTATTATGTGATTTCCAGGCACGTAGTGCCATTTTGTATGATAATCAAGTAACTTCTGTGATTATAAAAATGTTTTTTTATATCAAATATTACTTAAAAGAAAATTGACTTTGTCATTTAAAGCCTTGAAATTGGGCCTCTGTCTCTTTAAAAACTTCTGGTCTTTCTGAAACTCTGCCCTCAGGAAGTCATCCTCTATTTTATCATGGCACCACTCCAGGTGTGTTTTTGATGAGGGAATAACATTATAACATGATATGAAGCTCAAACAAAGTTGATTTTACATAATTCTGCCCCTTCAACATGATAAGATGAGATGGACTTGAAGCCTTTCTTAAAGCTGTACGCTCTGTTGTTGAATAGCCTGGGATTTATTTAAGTTGTGCGTCAAACTCGAGGCTCAGGGCCAAATTCGGTCTGCCATAACATTTTATGTGGCCCTCTAGACTCTATTGAGCAACAATCTGCAACCACAGGCTTCTCCTTCTCATTGTATTCAACCATGTGCTGTTTTTGTTTACATAGTTTTCCACAAAGAGCATCATTTTATTAACCCCTTGGGTTTCTATAAACATCTTATTGTCTTAGTGCAGTTTAAAACGGAAATAAAATCATCGTTCTTTTGAAATCACTGCAGGTATTCATCAGAAATGAGAAGTTGTCTGTCCTTCAAAAGACGATGCCATGTTTGCAGCTCTAAACAAAAGGAAGTACTCATCAAACAGAAAGAAACTATAATTATTTGGAATGACAGAAAACTTCTGGAATTGTTGCTAGCAGGGTGGGGATGACCTCAAAAGTTGTATTAACAATAATCCATATTAATGTCCCTAAGAACATAGTAGTAAATTGTTCTAGTTTATTTTAATTTTTGCTAAAAAAAAAAGAGAAAGAGTCTAGATTAGTGGAAAAGTAATGCCATCGAGTTAAAATCCGTGCAGTACCGCTTCTGACCTCTTGGAGTTTGGACTACAGACTTTTTATCTGAGTATAGTAAGTATTAGACAAACGCTGCTCTTTACTAAAATAACACAGAACTGTCATACCTTCTTAGGTAAACATGTCGCTGCACTTTCAAGGCACAAAATGCTGAGAAATACATGCTTGCTAGCTTGTAATGCTAATAGCAGTTAGCCTGTCACCGAGCAGCTAGCGGGTTTATGAACCTGAAGAACATGGCAACCCTCTGGTTCACTGCTTCAGCTTGAGCTAGAGGGAGATTGATGTTATGTCAATTAATTAATTCAAGTTGAAAATTAAACACAAGAGAGACACAGGAACAATGAAGAAAATAAAAAGAAGAAGCTAAAATAAGAGCAGGTGGTCTGTAGTTGAACTACACCTCCTGAAGTCCTTGAAGCTCCATCTGATCTTTGTTTTTTCTCTCAACCAGGTTGGATTTCAAAGTATTTGATTTCCTAGGCAGAGTTATAGAGGTTACAGGAAAATGTTTCCTAAGAGGCAGTCCGACCCTTAACATGGAAAATTTCACATCCCCTCAGGCTTCTGGGACATTTCCAAACCATCCTACTACAGGTTATCCAAGATTATTGTCAAAGATTATTAACAAAGGTTATTGTCCAAGATTTCCATGGACAGGGAGTCAACGGTGTTCTTAGTAAATGAATTATTCACAAGCTGCCCCTCCCTCTTACGGCAGACGCCGAGGGGAGGGTTGCATTTCCTGGAGACGCGCACGGCAACGGAGCCCAGCTTTGACCTTGGGAGTGTCTGACGTTGAAAGGAAACAGTCATTTAGACTCAAAAGAAGAAGAAGGGAGAGGAAACAGGCTGTGCAGGTCTAGGGCAGATTTGTGATATACTAATATATGGGAAATGCTTTTAAGTTTCCTAAAGAAATAATAGAGTTAAATGGTTTGTAATGTTCCCGTTTCATTCAGTCCGGTGCTGTCGCTCGTTATGTGAGCTCGACATAAAACTAAAACGAAAATGTCCCTTCTAAGTCACTCTCCTCATGGAGTCCATGAAAGCTTTTCTGCATGTCAGTGTTTGTTGTTTTTTTGGGGTTTTTTTTCTATTTTCCACTTCTCCTCCAGGATCACATGATCAGCTGCTGAGTAATCACAGTTTTATTAACGCAGCGAGAGGACAGGATGTTCAGTTTCCAACCTCAGCTGTATCATCAACGCAGGAGTTTGACGTCGGGACGCCGGAGCGCGTGTCACCAGCTGCTGCCGCCGCTGCTGCTGCTGCTGCTGAAAGTCTCAGCTGAATGACAATGGGACGGTGTGTCCTTGTGTTAATCAGGAAAGATATAACAATCAGGCTGTTTTCATGCAACAGGAAATCGCACGGCACCTCCGTCCCCACACGCTGCGCGGCCTTTATGGCAAAGACAAAGTGAGGAACGCAGTGCACTGCACAGACCTCCCAGAGGACGGTGTACTGGAGGTGGGTCTCTCACACACACACACACACACACACACACACACACACACACACACACACACACACACACACAGTGACCAAATTATTCATAAGCCTTAAGTTTTTTAGGTTTCCTACCTTTTCTCATGTTACAAAAACAATGTAATAATGAAATAAAAGACATTGTTTTATGATTTTTTATTTTATTTTATTTTTTTTTGCACAAATGCAAACCCCATAATATAATCCATTCCAACCACCTGCCTTCAGAAGTCATCTAATTCACAAGTCATGAATGAAAAGGATGCAAAAAACTAAACATACCCTAAACATATACCCAGAGGTACACACAGTGTGTTTTAGATTAGTTTTCTTAAACTGATCTTATCTTCCTCCACAAAGGTCTGAAAATCGTCCACTTTGCTCTCCCATGAGAGTCCTGACCACTAATATGAGTTACAACATTCAGTTTCTGTTTGGGATCAATAAAGTATCTGAATTGAATTTGAATCTGCACATGCTCTGTTACCATCAGTCACCCGCTGTTGCCAACTTAGCAACTTTGTCACTATTAGACCTGCTGCGATAAGCAACAAATCCATTAATCACATGATAAATTAAAACAAGCTCCATCATTTCCATTTAGCATTTTCTTCTTTTCTCTCTTTCTACTAAAAACTGGATGATAAAAGTCTCAGTCTGGGACTTTGGTCTCAACCAGCCCCCTTTTTTGTTTTTGAAGGACAATTCTGTTTCGAGACGCTTCGTAATTCATTTAATTTGTTGTTTGTGTTGTTTTGTTTATTTATTTTGAACATTTAAAATGTCTTCCAGTTCTAGTGTTGCGTGTTCATTAGAATTTAAAGTTTATCGAAGAATGTGTTCTTACATTATGAGGCCATTGCCAGGATTTTACCTGGTCTCAAAACAACAATATTATCGTTTATCACGACGATAACTTCTGGAACATTTTATCGTCCAGCGAAATTAGTTATTGTGACAGGCCCAGTTGATTTAGCTACTTTTCAGGCAACTAAAAAGAAAAGAATCAGAATCAGCCGGTCAGGCTTTTTAAAGATCGGTGATCAGCTGGAAAACTGCAGTCAGTGCTCCCCTGGTTTACAGCAAAGCATGAGAGTATTGATTAATTGTGAAACGCAAAAGCACTCCACACTTTTCAGATTCCATTTCATAAAAGAAAGAATGATGTACTTTATCTCCTTGTTCACAATTATGAACTACAATTATGAACTGCCAACAAAGTAAATGTTAGTGTGTGGCCATAGCATGACTAACAGAAGAAGAGGAAAAAAATGGAGGTGTGCGTGTGTGTGTGCTGTTGCTAGACTCCTTATGCCACTCCCACACGTTTCAATCAGCACGACTGTTCTCACCCCACCAATGAGTCTCGTCATTGTCTTACGGCCCCGTGCATAAGCAGCCACCTTGCATTCGTCCAAGAACAAAGCCCCCTCAACCCTGTGAAGCCGCGTCTTTAGACAAGTCCCATGACTCCGCTCTGTGGGCCGGGGCAACCTCAGATCACGCTGGTTTTGAGGAGAACAAGAGTGGCAGAGGAATTTGAAACAAAACCATTGTTTCACAGGCAGTGGGTCTGACCAATCGGACGTCATTGTTCGGGAGAACTCCTGATCTGTAACCCAGGACAAACGCTTCCTTGTTAAACATTAGCCTGTGGCCAACTGGGCTGCCATTTTCCCAAGACTGGAAACAGAATGACCAAGAAAGGGCCTGTGCAGAGGAGAGGGGCTGAGTGTTGCTGCGTGTGATGTCAGACACCTGGGTTCGACATGAATTAGACGAATAATAAATCAATTCAGATAATACTGTGATGTATTTCCTTTAAAGCTACACTGCAAAAGCACAAAGTCTGACCAAGTAATTTTGGTATACTGGCCGACAGTAAGACAAAACTAACTTACAAGTGACTTTTCAGCAAGATATAAGAGCTTGTTTTAAGTAAATAATGATTAATATTAATATTGATGGAAAACTACCAGTTCTATTGGCAGATATTTTCACTTATAACAAGACATTTTTCCCCTAAGTGAAATAATCCACCAGTTATTAACTAAAAATTATTAACTCAAAGAAAGCTCCTATATCTTGCTAAAAAGTTACTTGTAAGTTGGTTTTGTCTTATTTCAAATGTACTAAGATGTTTGCACTAGAAACATTTAGCAGTGTGCTAACCGGTATGCCTAATAAAATCAACCAAACTCTGTTAGGTTTATTTCACCACCAATAGAAAAAGTCTTTTTTTTTTCTTCCATATTGGTTTCTTCCATTATGTAATGAGGACAAAATCTAAGAAAAAGGGGGAAAAAAAGCTTTAAAGTGCCTTTAATGACATCACATGAGGCGTAAGGAAACTTATCCGAGTGCTTTTAAGTTCCTCTATTTATGTTTTTCCTCTTCTTTCACTTCAATTTTTGATTCTCCAATTCAAAGCTATGTACTTACTTACTGGCTCGTCTGAGAATGCTACAGGAAAATGCATAAATAATAATAAAAAAAACAGACGCACACTGATTCCATGTTTTTTTATTATTGATACATTTCTTTGAGCATCAGGGTTGGAGGGAATGAAGCTCAGGAGATTTTCAGAATCTGTGTAGAAATCAGTTAAAAGTCCTTTGTGTCGTAACGCCAGCGGATCAGCTTTACCTCTTGTGATGTCATCAGTGCAAAGCAGAACAAGCTGTTTTCTTCTGTGCTTTTTAAGAACTCCGTTTTATTATTATTTTATTTTACATTTGTTGGTGAAAATAAGAGTAACTTGGAATATCTTCTCCAGGTGCAATATTTCTTCAGGATTTTGGACGGATGAAAGCAAAGGAGGAAACGCGCTGCATTCACCACACACCACAAGGACTTCACTGTTTCAATTTTCCGTTTATTGTTTCAGCCTTATGCAGATTAAATAAAGTGACAAGATCAGACTCCTGATGTGTGTTTTTGATCTCAAACATTGAATTAAGTATTGTTTTTTTTTTCACACCCACTACAACATCTTTATTACACATGATACTGCATTGCCTCTGATTTTCTCGAACTTTTTAGACCAGCGACTTTGGTATCGGATTCATAAACATCACACGTTGAAAAAAGGAAAAAAAAACAAAAAAAAACAAAAGGAAAAAAAATGTACAACTGCATAAATATAAAATTCTTCCATTATGAAAATGGCTAAAAACATTCAATAGTAAGTTACATCACGGAACGTGACGTCTCCAGCAAAGCAGATTTCAAAAGCACTGAGTTGCCACGGTTTCCATGGAGGTGACAGTCTTCTTAGGCTGGACCCACAAAGCTTTTACACTATTAAGAATGAACTGATGTTAAGAGTATCAAACAGAACTGTCGTCTAAAAAAAAAACAAAACTAATTGTGCAGTGGAGGAGAACAAAAAAAAAAGAAAAAAGTGAACAAACATGTTCTACGGCGAACTTGAATAAGGAAATGCATAAAAACAAAAAAGATGGAGCGCAGTCATCTTTACTCAACACATGGGTCTTAAAGGTTCAGAGTACCATGCTAGTATTTCAGTTAGTCTGAGCACATTGACAAACACTCCACGCACTCACATAAACTACAGACGCCTGCACGGACACGAGCAAGCGAGCGAGCGAGTGCACACGCACACACACATGCGCGCGCACACACACCTTGGACCACTAAAGCAGACATAAGACAGAGGAGATCACGACGGGGCTAGCCTACAAACTCTGGACGCTTCAAAAATATATAGGAACCACGTGAGGATGAAACACCATGGGGGGACAGAGACACAACTCGCTACACATCAGTAGTGAAACTGCAGTTTTACAGTAATCGATGAACATCCCATGGCTCGAGGATTTTTTTTTTTTCTCTATTTTTCTTCTTTTTTTTACCCTCCCCCCCATTTACAGTAGAATAAATATTTGCTATTGCTACTTTTTTTTCTCACTTTTTTGCGTATTTTACATTCTAACTGGACAGAAAACACGGGAAAAGCTAGTGTAAAGCACACGGATTAAGTGTAGGTCCTGTAAATAATGAATGTTCAAAGACTAGTTAGTGGTGGTTGTTTTTTTGTTTTTTTTAATCTGTACTCTTGAATATCTTTCTACTTTGTTTTTTGTGCGCTCATCGTGCCTGGGGTCACGAGTTCACGGTGAACTTAACGTCAAAGCGTCCCTGATAGCGGTCCTTCTCGTTGTAGTCGATGTTGTCTCCGTAAACTTTGCACTCGATGCGGAGCTCCTCCTTCAAGGTGAGGTTGGTGAACTGGATGGCCACCAGAGGCTGCAGGTAATCGGGATGCAGCCGCTTGCCGTAGTAGGGGTAGTACTGGAGGGGGAAACCGGCGAGCCCCCCGAGCCCAAAGTACTTGATCTCTCCGATCTTGCCTTCGTCTTCTTCCCTCTGTGGGAGGGAATCACTGGGTTAGTGCTAACCAACAAGCAGGGAAGCCCTTGGTTCTGCAAAGCAATGGTCATTCTTGAACGGAAGTAATGAAATACACAAACTTGCCTTGTTCTTGCAGTGAATGGGGATGTAGTTTTCAAAGGTTTTGCCTTTCAGAGCATCCGGTAGGCTGTTGTTGTTGGTAGGAGGCTAAAGGCAGAGAGCAGAATTCCACACTGACGGTTTTTGTCATAAAAAGTTACTGTAAAAATTCAGCCTAGGGCTGGACAACATCAGAAACCGATAAGCATTTTGTATCAGTCAATATCAATAATTATTGATTAGTGTTTAGTTTTAAATATCTGAAATACTCCCAGACTGATGGTGTGACCTTTTCTGTTTTAACTACAGATTTCACTTTTTTTAAATATATTTTTTTAGGCAGTAACATTGCACAGTAGTGAAATGTTAAACTGCTGCTCAACAGGTTGTTGCTAGGTAACAAGAAAGCAAGTTATAGTTAGCTGATACCACCAACCTTGCTTAGCTACGAGAGGTTGAACAGCTAAAGCCTTTCCTCTGCCTACATCCCCCAGAATGCTGTGCGGTTCTGGCTCAGTGACCAATAAGACATATTACCTATTGATATTGAGCATGTGTCTATGGTGACAAGCATTGTTATTGGCTTACTTGTCCAGCCTATTAAAAACTAATTAATGCACAATAATTGAACTCATCCTACAGAAGTGTTCAATTCTCTCACCAGTCGCATGATTCAATAGGAAACAGGAAACATGCTAGCTTTGGTATCGCTGGTCTGCAGCTTTAGTGCACTCATAGGAACGTCTGAGATGTAACGTGTGTGGGGGAAACCTGTAACTTTAATGTTTCATGTTGCCGGGCTTCCCCCTTTAGGCGAAACATGTTTCTGTCAACCGCCTGAATCAAAATCAGAACCGCGCTGCATGGGAAACTCACCAACTTCCCTACAACCGCGTCAAACAATCGCCCAGGTGCTCTTACACATTATTCAGCACTTGCTTCCCGTCAGTTTTACATCTAGGTTTTGAATACTAGAGGCTACACTTATAAACATTAATTAATCATGCGCATGACAATGCTTCAAAATGTTATTTTGAGCAGGTTTACATACAATTATGCTCAGGAAACACACATGAATCGGTAATAATATGTATCGCTATTGACCCATGATCAATGTCGACAGGTAACACGTCTGATGGGATTTTCAGTAATTTCACTGGACCGCACAGCATTCTGGGGGATACAGTCAGAGGAAAGCTGCTCAACCTCTCACAACCAGCCAAGTGAAGGTTGGTGGCATCGCTCTCTGGTTGCCTGGCAACAACCTGTTAAGTAAGCAGCAGTTGCAGGTTTTGCCACCGTGCCTCAAACTGCATGGAGAGAAAACTGGATAAAACTAGAAAAGTCAAACCGCAATGTCAGTATTTCAGATATTAACCCCCCCGCCCAAAAAACGAGTCAACACTTTTTGATATCGCCTGATATGAAACGCTCACATTGTGATACTTATTTCAGCCGTGTCGTCTAATGTCTAGCAGAATGTTGACAACACTGTTAGCTAGATAAAAGAATCAAATTAGTGTTTATAATGCTTATTATATAAGGCATGGATTTCATATCATGACACACCAAACCACTCCTGTGCTTTACTGGTTGACTGGGATGCCAGACAGAGTCAGCTTTTTATCCCTCGACTGTATGGAGACAGGCAAGTTGCCCCTCCCCCGCCTGTTTCTGTGCACTGCTGCCCAACTGACTGAATAACCTTCAGTGCCTTCTAAGAAAAACAAATCTTGGTGTTTAGAAATATTTCAGGTCACAAAATCGCTCCCAAAGCAAAGATCAAACTCATCTGCAGATATACACCAATCAAAGCCAGGAGGAGGGTCTTAGCGCTGTCAAACATCCTTGCGTACGCGCCGCTCCTACTCTCCCCTTTCTCTCTGCTACGCTACTGCTAGTTCCCTACAATGGAGCCTTTGAAGCTTGTTTGAAGGGGATACAAACCAGCAGCAAATGTTAAAGGACATCTGAAGCTGAGAGAGAAACTCACAGAGTTGCTGACTTTGAATACCGCAACCTGCGGTTTGGTTTTAATTTTTCAAAGGACAAACCAGCAGCTTCATGCACGGGACACACACCTTTGGTCTGAAATTGACGATCCTGTTGAGCTTGACGATGAGGCACGGCTTTCCCTCCTTGAAGCCAAAAGTTTCGTCCTGTTCCCCGGAGCAGCTTTCAAGATGTTGCCTGTAGAAATAGCAACTTTTCCTCACTCCATGATCATCTTCAAGTTTGCCGCGGTCCGTGTATGTCTTCGGGGATTCTGCAAATAGTGAATCAAAACACACACACACACAAAAAAAAAACAACTTATTAAATCCAGAATTTAACGTGTCTGATGTGAGAAAATGTCAAATCTCCATAACTAATTGTCACACGCCAGTCAGTAACCAAATGTGATAATCCCTTGATACTTGCCAGTGCAATCTTCATAATTCGGATTTTTATCCTGCTCCTCTTTGCTGTATGACTTGAGAAACGCCTTCATGCTCGTGGTGTACTTCTCGTACGTGGACGGGTCGCTCATCTTGAAAGAGATTTCAGATTTTTCGGAGCGGGGCGTGTGTGACAGACCTGAGGAACATCAAAAAGTTTGGGTAAGAAGAAGGAAATCAGAGAAAATTATAACCAATATGTAAAAAAGAAACAAAAGAAAAAAAACAACACAAGAACAAAACAAAACCACTGCAGATTAATGATTAGTGGGAGGGCGGGGAGGGAAAACAACGCAAGGTTCTGCTCTTTATCTGAAGACAATGTGGGGTCTCGGGGATTTTCCTCCGATGGTCTCTGGCAGCTCCTGTTGAGTGGTAATTTTCCACAGACCTCGCGCACAAAAGCTCCCAAGTGAAGGCGTGGCACCGGGGCAGAGTGAGATGGGCTCTAACGCCAATCAAAGACATAACTTTCATTAACCTTTCCACTTTTCAGGGTTTTTTAAGCCACTGGGTGGATTTATGCGTCGTCATATACTTAAGCAAGAGGCCAGGCGAGAGAGAAGAGTGTCAGAATCTCACTTGTGAAAAGTTCACCAGTCCCCTGCCCCCACCCATCCACTCTCACGTGTGGCTCTCTCTCTCTCTCTCTCTCTCTCTCTCTCTCACAATGGAAACTTTTAGCCCCAGAGTGGGAGGCGAGTTGAGCTCAAGAATGAAAAAAAAAGAAAGAAAGAAGAGTCTCTCTGCTTCCTTGTTCGTTCCTCTAGTGGAAACTTGCTTCAGCTCACTGTCAGGCCAACACTTTCTGCCAGGCTTCTGCTGATCTCGTCGATTGTCGGTGGTTTGAGAGCGGCAGGAAAGCGGAGCCGGCCGTCTACAATGGCTGCTAAAAATACCGCAGAGGCTGAAGCATGTGCTGCGCACACAAGTGCTGGCGCAACATGATGGGGTGGAGGAGGTGTGGGGGTTGGGGGGGCGGGAGGCTTGGCACCTATGAAAACAACTTAGAAAAAAGAAAAACGCTCTCCTCTAAGCTTGCAGGAGAATTCTAAATGCTTCTAATGCAACGGCAGCGTTTGAATTTTAAACACCTCCCCCCCCCTGCAAGCTCATTCAGGGATGAGAAACGACATTATTTTCCTCTAAACAATGTTCAACAAGCTCTCCGTGTAAAAAGCAGGCTGCTGTGACTCATACTCCCAAATCGTTTCAGTTCCCCCGCAGCCTGAGGGGGGAACCATTGACTGGCTGGGAGAGAGTGAAGGACAAAATGGCTGAGCCTGTTCGAGGTCAGAAAGACTCCGGATAGAGTAGCTGCTTAGAAGCACACCTAGACCGTTTTTCTTTCTCCCGTGGCCGTCCGACCACGCCGTCGTTTGGCCACCGGCGAATCGCTCAGGAGGAAGGAGGGTCGGGAGGGGAGTTCCCGGTTTTACCTGGGGGAGCCACTCTGTCCTGGTGGGTGGGTTTGAACTCGTGTATCGTCAGCAGCAGAGCCTGAATGGTCCCGATGAAGATCGCAGCCAAGCATCCGTAGAAAATCACGTAGAACAGGAAGATTTTAACTGGAAAGAGAAACAGGTGGAAAGAGGGCCGACGGTTAGAGACGAACCAGTCATGTCAGATTCTGAAAAAGCTTCAATTTCTTCTAATTGAAAACATCAATTTCCCCCAGTTAGAGGGTCTGTAGCTGCCTTATGTTTGTACTCTGATGCACTTTTTGGAGCTGAATTAAAGCTGCAGAAGTTAAACCTAGATGCTGTGATGCAGAAATGTGTATAAGTTTATTCATATTCTGTTGGAAACAGAGCTACTTACCTTTTGAGATATTTTTATTTTAGGTTTTATTGTCTTTAGTGAGAAATAAAAATCTGTAGTTTAACTGCACCATGTTAGGAAAACATGCAATTCTGATTGAAATAAATACTTTTTTTTTTTCTCGCCACCATCACTGAATCTATAACCAAGAGTAGTAAAGGTTATTACAACTGGCCAATTAATATACTTTTGGCATGTAAAATAATGAAAACATGGCTTTAAAAAGTGCCAGAGCCAAACATTGGCATCACACATTGCAATAGGCATCGGACATTGTTATTAAGCCTGTCACAATAAATCAATTAATCACATGATAAATTCAAGAGAGCGCGATCATTTTCATTTGGACAGCAGTCGTTAAAGAGACGCTCCCGTTTAATAATGTTGAAAAGCCGCCATTTTGAGAAACGCTGCAGATGTATGACACTCAGGACAAAGTAGTTGGTTTGCACCACCTGCCTCTTTGTCTGTTTTCCCTGTCTTGAGCTGAATGATTACTATCTTTTGAGAGCAGCTTTAGCTATTGAGACTCCATAAACCTTTATAATTACTGTTGTGTTGCATGCTTTATTTGTTTATTTGGGGTTTTGAAACTGTTTTCCAGGTGCGTTGTGAAATGTTTTTTTAGACATCTAAGATTTCATCTTTGAGAAGGTGTACTTATATTAGGAATCCATTGTGATTATTATTATTATACGAGTTGAAAATGGTCCAAAAATGAAAAATATTATCGCTTATCGCAATCATTTCTGGGACAAAATTGTCATCCAGTAAAATCTGTTATTGTGATGGGGCCTAGTTGTTATGACAATAATCATTCTGATTTGATATATTATGCAAGTGCAGTCAGCAGCTACTTCATTAATCCGGACTGTAGCTCTTAAAACTCTGTTGTTTTATGGACATAGCGAAGCATTTAACAGCTGAAGCTCCTCAGACTTTTATTTATTTATTTTTTTTTAAATAAGCTCAACCTAGCGTGAAGTTTGAGAAATAATACACATTTAATTAGCTAAAACTCTCCTCATTCCAAAGTTGGCGGTGAAAGGAGTCTCTCCACACTTCCAGCCCGATTCAAACGTTACTCCAATTATGTAATGGCTGCAGAGTCGCGCTTCCAGTGCGACGGGTTGAGTCACTGTCAGCCGCCGCCGCTCGCTCTCATGTGGACACCCCACAGCCCCGTCCACCCCAACAGGTTCCTGGATAAAACACGCTGTCTTCACCTCAATAAACAAAGAGCTCCTTTATTTATGTTCCTGTAGTGGACTGAAGCTTATTAGTTTTCCGTGTTGGCAGAGTTTTATTAAGGTTCATTGAGGGGGGAGGGGGACGACATACAATCCTGCTACAGTGTGCGCCTGCTGTTGGCTGCTTGGAAGGAGTCTTTTTGTTCAGTCACCCCTGTAACGGTTCAGTTTATCTTGCTTGGTAGCTAAAACTGTCAAGTCTCAACAGAACCGCTGATCAAACGTTGTATCTTAAGGTCAGCTTGTTATATTGCCTAAACTTGACCTTATCAAGATGTGAAAAAAACGCTCTGCACCTTTACACTCTCTACCAGAGTTCATGTTGTTTCCTCTTCCTAACTTGCGCCTTCTGAAACTCTTCCCTCCACTTCCAGGTTCTCGTCCACATCAACCGGTTTGGCGAGTCAACGGCCTCCACCTCTTGAAGAATAATCTCTTGCAAACAGACAGCAGGGAGTGAGCGGGCTCACTGGGCCCTACCCCTCTCAAGCTCTCTGGTTGGAGCCGATATTCTTCCCGCACGTGAACGCAACAGACCGACATGTTTTTGAGCCGTACAATCTCATCACAAGCGCTCTGGAGTTGGAAATGGGTTAAAAAGAAGAAAAAAAAGGAGGTAGGGGGCACAAAACGCCTCTCGAGAGAGTTGAACTTGTCGTTGGCGCGGCGACGCACCTGTCAGGAAGTAACTGTAGACATGCTGACATGCCACGCACGTGGAGGACGACAGCTATTTCTCTCTCCAACACTGTGCCACTCGCTGCCTGTTGTGAAAAGGTGAAGGGAATTTGCAAAAACAAATGCTTTTCTCCTCATGTATTAGCTTTTCAGGCAAGCAGGCCAATCAGACCTCAACAGGTCAACTTTTGTTTGCTTTCCAAAAAGAACAACCAAAAACATAAATTTGGAGTCATCCAAACATGAATATGTTCATATAAAATTAGTGAAGCCACCAATAGAGGCCTGAGACGCAGATCACATGTTTACTTTTAAGGACTGAGGAGCATTAAAAAAACATGATGTGCTGTAGGATTATGATAGAGGCAATAGCTTAGAATCCAACAAGAAAATGAAGTAAACACAGCAGAATCAATTAGGTTACAATGTATCTACATCAAAGAAGCTGTAGATACATTAATGCATCAACATGAGATACATTAATGTATCAACATGAGATACATTAATGTATCTGATCTTATTCCAATATAGTGGAAGTTGTTAGTTTAGATGCATTTAATGAAAGGGGGAGAAAAAACTTGGGATTTTGCAGCATTGGAAGGTCGTGAATGAGAGCCGATCTGTTGCGTTTCTGCTCTCGTACCCATGAATTCAACGAATGAAGGAACCGGTTTTCAACAGTTGTCTAGTCATTAATTCTATTAATTAAATTTTGCCTCAGCAACATAATTAAACAAAACAGCTCACCCTCTTCACCAAGTCGTACCTCGCTTTGGCGCAAATTCTGTCTCTGCCTTCTTCCATTTTATACCTGTAAGCAACTCATTTTGTTCCCACGAACTTAAACCATTCTCTTTCTAGCAGGAATTTCAAAACTCATAGTCATCAAATGTTCTAACTTCATGTATATTTAAATGTCAGCATGCGATACTTTAAAAAGCTTTTGTATTCCATGCAATTTACATTTATTACGGTTCTGATCCAGTATCAGGGTCCCTGCTCAAACTAATGTGACTCTAAGCAATCTGCTGCTGGTGAGTAATGTTTATTGGAATCACATAATCACATTTCCGTTCAAGCTAAGTTAATCGTGGAAAATAGCGTTAAATCATGGATGGTCAAAGAAGGTACAAAACATCCCAGAGGCGGATGCGAATCGAGCTCGAACTGTGAAATGAAACATCCTGTGTAAAATACTAACAATAGTAAAAAACATTAAATAAAATTTAAAAAAAAACAAAAAAACTCCAAAATTGTTCTTATGGCTTTTGGTTTACTTGATTCCAGGTAAGTGAGTTTCAAAACAACGCCAAACAAACCGGAACAAGCAATAGTCTCAGAGTCGGAGTGTGTGAAGAGGGGAGTCTGGTTGACAGGCAGAGTTTGAATGGAGAGCCCCTCCCCCACTGCTTGCTGCGGCGCGTCGTCCTGTGAAGGGACCGTCCCCGCTGATCTGTTTGTTAAAGCTCAGGAAAGTATTCAGGCTACTGAAACTACAGCAGTTTTAGACAAACATGTCTATATAGGGACGAAATACCGGGCCTCTTTCAGCCCGACCGCTCCGTGTAGTTCACGTGCTGAAAACACAAACAAACTCTTAGCCGGAAATACGTGAGGGCGGTTCAAACGGCAGGCCGTGGCTCCTCTCGGCTACTGGAGGACGCCACAGATAAACCTGTTGCTTTCAGTGGACACTTTTAGCTAATGGGGCGTCACTTTCCCCCCCTCCACAACAAACACAGCACGGACTCGCTAAGTCTAACTGCGGGCATGGTAACATTAGCTCTGCAGTGACGCGCGCTGATTGAAATCTGCGCAGAGAAGAAAGTCGCTCCCAAGAGTTCGCCATTGAGCAGCACGCGCCAGCTGAGACGAGCAAGTTGTAGGTGGTGCGTTTACAACCGCTCGGATTTTTCCTTCCCCCACCTCAAAGAATGAGACTTGTTTACCTCCAGCTTTCATTAAGCTCTGAGTAACGAGCGAATTAAACTTGCGGAAAGCGTGCCAACCAGTGTCTCACGTCTTTGAAAGAGGGTGGGGGGGGGGAATAAATAAATAAATAAATAGCTGGGAGAGACAGGCAGACAGAGGGGCGGCCCATGAGACATGTGAGTCGTGATCGGCTCTCTAGCACAGAACCGTGTTCCCAAACGGTGAGACTCGCGCCGGAGCCGAATGAAAAAAAAGAAAAGAAAAAAGCTGATCATTTCTAATTGGTAAAACGGTTTAGCAGCAGTAATTAGGACTGTTGGTTATCCTATCAAATCATCCCCGCTGATCTGCCCGCATTAGTCAAGCTTCCACATCCGACTTAAAGTATTGAAAACACGATTATCAAGAGTTGGATTCAATAATCCGGGGTGTGAGAGAAAGATGGGGCCTAGCTAAATTAGCCATCCGCTTCATAACTGTAGAAATGTCCTGTTTCCGCTTATTTCTCCTTGGTGAGAAAAAAAAACAATTAAAAGCGTGGAGGAAATCACAAACATTTAAGCCAAACTCGTCTAGTGGACGGCCCTGGCCCACAACAATCTGTCCTTCAAGATGACCTTTTTCTAAAGGGCAATAATAAATGACTGGCACGACATGGGCTACGCCTACAGTAATCATTGTCTATTACAATGATTACTATCAGTTAACCCTATCTGAATCCAGATCAATTATTAAGCCGTCATCGCAGAGATGTCGTTCAGTTCAAGCGAAAGTTAATTGGTTCATCGAGCTTATTAATCAGCTTATTATTTTTTTTCTCACTACTCTTGCTCCGGGGGACAAACTCTTCGAAAGGAAACCGGTTTCGTGTTTGGTGGCCGGAGTCACAGTCGAGCTCGTCACGGATTTAGCAGACAAACTTCTCCACCACAGTCTGCACTGGAAACCGAAGTCACGACTCGGCGTGTCAGAGCCACTGAGCTCTAACAGGTGCTGACTGTCTGCAGAGTGAGGAAACGAGGAGAAGAAGGGGGGAAAAAATGGTTTCCGTTCTCCCTTGAAATAACGTCGGCGCTGCCATCCTTCCGAGACAGACGAGAACCGGTTCACTTCAATGAAGGGAGGAGGAAGAAAAAACAAAAATGGAGTACTTACACCAACTGCCCCCTGTTCGTCCTAGAAACTCTCTCTTCTCTGAATTCCACAGAAATTTCCTCCATCCTCCGTCGCTCTCCTTTTTTCCAGCCATGTTACCTCCACAGGAATATCCCCCCCCCGGGCTTAGGTTCTGTAAAGGTTTTCACCGGAGTTTTTTGAAGCTGCGACTGTTCACTGTCCTTCACAGGAAACGCGAAAGGACAGTTTCGTACCCGACTCCTCCAATTGTACCACTCGCAATTTATTTCGCGGAGAGCAGCTCCGCCTGCAAACTCCTGTAATAAGTTACCATCGAAGAGGGAGGGCTCAGCTCAGCAAATCACAACCCTCTGCTGCGTTTTGCGTAAGAAGGCGAACCGAGGAGGGGGGGTCCGCACCAGACAGGAGACGCTTATCAACCTACAGAGGTGCGTTGGGGGTGGGGGATTCAGAGGCTACGCAGAAAGTACCCAATGGCTGCTGCGGACGTTTAAACGATACCTGCACCGTTTGCAGCCGGTCCGTTTCCCCCAATAAAC
Source organism: Alfaro cultratus (assembly GCA_903066825.1). Lineage (NCBI taxonomy): Eukaryota > Metazoa > Chordata > Actinopteri > Cyprinodontiformes > Poeciliidae > Alfaro > Alfaro cultratus. Next base: position 47,440 of record CAEFZX010011107.1, read on the forward strand.
CTCGGTGACATCAAAGGTACCGCCGCATGTTCAAAGTCGGAAAACTGTGACAACATAGGTGTTAAGATCTGAACTCAAGTGACAGTAATGTTATATTGTATGACAATAATTCTACTCAACTAAAGCGTATGGAGCTGTGAAACTCTCCTTAGAAGTACAAAAAGCTACTCAAAATACTCTGTTACAAAATAGAAGTACTTTAACTTTAATGTAACAACCAGCTTACTGCAAACAGTGCTAGTCTATGGCTAGTCTTAATGAATGAAACTACTTCAAAGCAGCAAAACTGCGCAGATAATAAGCCCTTTTTGTTTTTGACACAAGCTACATGCATAAAAGGAGCAATGCACTTCTGAACGTGCTGGATTTCTTTATATTACTTAACAGAGCCCATTTACATCAGACTTTAATGAGTCATTTAAATAAAAAAATGTCTTTGTATTGATTCCACAGTCAGGAATTTATCATAGTCTTTAACTTCTTAAAGACTAAAAAGACTCATGAAAACGCTAACTGTTGTTGTGACTAAAAAGGGTGGCTTTGTTACAGAGGTTGTGTGGACGGATGTTATTGTTTACATCCGGAAATGTCGCGCATGCGCACAATGCCGGAGGGCAAAAAGACGATTTTGTGCTTTCTATCCCTAGCCGCGCAGCCGCAGTAGAACAATTTCGTTAAAAAAAAATGAAACCTGTAGATGTAGGTATTATTAATTTAGTGAAGTGCGCCACAGAAATGGAAGAGAACACAGAAAACCCGATAAAGAACTCAAAACCATTCATATTCTTGTTTTTTCTTGCTCTGTGTCGGCTTTACGCTACAAACAGACCAATAGACATAACAACTGACTAACAGCTCCATTAGCCGACATAGTCTAGAGGTTTCAGTAGAAAATGTGCTTGTTAATAAAGTCATGCTAGTTAAATACTAGGAAGTTATTACAGACATTTCATTCGAACCATGTTGCTCCTAAAAAACTTTGCCAACATGTAAAAATCTGATTGGTATGTTCGAAAATGTAGTATATCTGAACTAAACAAAAGTAGAAACCTTTAAAAAAATTTGCATTTTTTTTAAAGTCATGACAATTACCCATGACTTCTATACTTGAACTTTTAGCAACATGTAGAAAGCGAACTTACTTCTGGTCTGACTGAATTAGACTTTCTTTCCTTTTGTTTGTTAAGAAACTGAGTAGTTGCCCAGATACACACAAAAACCTGAATGCAAATACAGAAAATATCAATTTTTCAATATAGTTTTAATATGTTGCTGTGAGAACAATTGGGGAAAACAATTTGCTGCTTTAGTGAAGAATTGAAGCTTCTGTTGAAATCAGCACAGTAGCTCAGGATCACTTGGCAATGAGTCAGAAAATGAGGACACTGTCCTGAGAAACCAGATATTTACTCCATGATTACTCCTGCAAGAAGACCTTACCACCATTGACTCACTATTATTCAACTACATTTCACAACAGTATTAAATCAAACTGAATGGAAGGCCTGTTGATTATATGAAGTATTAAATGGCTCAATAGTTCACCCATAACCTTTGTATTCGAAGAATAAGAGGCAATAGATTAAAAAGATAATAGGGAGTGAATACTATTAAATATTTTCAAACTGAATCAGAATTATTTATGACCCTATTATTTAAATAATCTATAATTCAGTTTGGAAAGGAGAACTACGTCATATACTTTTCTGTTTTTGCACTGTCAAACGTAAACAATGCAACACGCTCCTTTTGTGGGGCTACTATTGATTCTGCAGCGATAACACGGCAGCTCTCTGTTTACATAGATGAAGGCTTTGTCAGGACTTCCAGGAGGTGAGGCATTCTGAGGCAGGTTGTGAGGGAATCTGGTATGCAGTCTGTGAGCTGGACCTGAGCTAGTCAACAATAGCACCTCTATGCAGCTGGCGTCCTGCGCTGGATCTTCAACGGCTCAGTGGATAGGAACGGATGAAACAAAACAAAACAAAAAAAAAAAATCTGGTACTCCATTTGAAAATGAGTCGTGGTGTAAGAGGAAACTAAGAACCTCCTGGAAAACCCATGTCAGAAAATACATTTAAAGTTATTTGTTTTTGTGTTGTTTTTTTTTACTTTTAGTTAGAAAATCAAATTAAAACCTGACTTTGAGATCCTCACTTTATTATACCAAGTTCAGATTAATTGCAAAGTATATCCTGTCTGTAAATTGTTAAAATTACCATTAAACATAACACTTAACTCCTTGCTGAATGACTTTCTAATGAGATGCAAATAAATTCACTTCAATCTGATAATGTTATGTCTCATTATATAATATCATATATTACATAATATATGTGTGACTGTGACTCACTGTCACTTCTTCAAACAGTTTTGGATGTCTTCCTATTTTTACCAACTTGCTGTAGTAAATAAGACAAATACTTTATTTTACCACGGCTTAATAGAAACTGTTAAGTCAAAAATAAAAGTGTTCTGAACCTTAAAAAAAATTCAGATTGTTTTTTATGTCAACAAATGTACAAAGTAGGGTGTTGTTTACCATAAAAAGAGCAATAAATGGCAGGGGTGGACATTTATCTTATCGTTTATTATTTATCATGATAAATATTATTTATTGTTGTCATGATAATGATGTTTAAACCCCCCAAAATTGTCCTTATTGTTGGGGATTGATAGTTTTCATGTTTTCTCCACAGTTTATTCAATGAAAGCAGCAATAAATACCAATACATTTGAAAATACAGTTACTGTGTTGAGCTTAGTAACACAAATCACTTTTTTTATGTATCAAGTGTCCTAAAGAAGCACATTACAAATGGGAATATTTTGCAAGAGCAGTATTTGTTTTTGTGGGACTGTAATTGCTGTGACACACAGTCACAGTCATGTTATGTAAAAAAGAAGTCAGATTTATCTTTATCACAATATTACCCCAAAATACCGTGTTAAAACTTTAAGTTGATGTCGCCCAACCCTAACAAAAGGAACAATTCAGCTACTTCAAAGCCTCAGATTTGGTTTTTATCTTATTTCACACATGATGCTCTCGTCTTTAGGACGTCGCTGCTCACCGTTTTCTTTTTAACTCCCCAAATAACAAGTTCCCTCTTGGGGGCCACATGATTGACCTTTGTCATAAAGGGAGCCTCTTTATATGTACTGACCTCTATGTCAGCCTGTGTTACAGGTGGATGAGCAGGCGTTGGCACGAAATCACATTGTACACTGAGTGATCAACATCGACACACTGGGCTTCTAATGTCCGAGGGTTGATCTGACACAATAATAGACTTTAAAATCTAAATAAATAAATTAAACCTTTTTACATATAGTCACAACCACAAACCTCAATATATTTTTGTTATTTTTTTTGTGATAGACCAACACAAGGTGGCAGTTTTTAATTTGTGAAATGGAAGGAAAATGAGAAATGTTTTTCTTTTTCTTTTATGTACTAATCAGTTGTTGTAAGCCCCTCTGACTATCTGTGTATAACTGCTTGTTATTTGAAGTGTCTGTAATTTCCAAGTCTTTCCACAGATTCTTCGTTGGATTTAGTTCTGGACTTTGACTGACCTGAAGGCATGAGTGTATTTAGTTTTAGACCAATACATTGTATCTTTCACTGTAAGTTGTTCTGTTGGAAAGCTGCAAATAATGATTATTTTAGTAAGGGATTAGTCTGGCGATTAATGGGATAAAAAAAATGGGCACACTTTACAGATTTCTCATTTAATTGCTTCATCGTTTTTATTAAATATTACAAATACATTAACAGGTATAAATAAACAAATAATTCAATTCATTTTTTAAATAAGAAAATAAGCATATCATTGAATGAATAATATGCAGATGCCCCTCAGTGTATTCTTGATCATCAGGGTCTATATATGTAGCTAAAAACTACTTTCAGTAATGAGAAATGCTCAGCCCTTTCTTTTTGACTTTACATCCATACAGTCTATGGCTGATCTATTGATTTTTGTTGAAGATTTTATGCACAATTTGAACCAGGTGAAGCTAAAACTGGGTAGAACGTATTTGCAAAGTTTATTTTATCTTAAATGAAAAATTTAGATATTTTTTGTACAGTTTTGGCTTAATTACTGCTCTGATTATAATGTTCTTATTGCAAATGGCCTTTTATAAAGTCTCTATTCTCCAGTCAACCTTTAGTCGATTACTAAATTAATTGCTGATTATTGCAATAATCGATTTATCACGATTAATCCAATTAATCGCTCCAGGCGTAGCTCCGTCCCGGTCTCTGTTTTTTGTTGAAGCCTCTAACAGGTTTTCTTCCAGGATTATCCAGTTTTTATCTCCACTCATCTTCCCACCCACCCTGACCAACTTCCCTGTCAGTCATGTCCTCACAGGATAATGCTGCCACCACCGTGTCTTACCGTAAGTGTACTAGCCAGGATGGCATTTATTTGCCTAGAGGTCAAAAAGTTCAATTTTTAGCAACTTTTTCTACACATTTACTGCGTCTAGGGGCATCAAACGGAATTTCTTGTGGCTTTATTTCAACAATGGCTTTCTGTCATATTCGGGAAGTATGAGGAGAGCTGTGTTGCAGTGGGCCTTGCCAGTCTGGCCAGTTTAATGGCTACAGTATTGTATGCACGGGGAGCGGGGGGTAGTTGGTTTGCCAACAAACCCTCTATATTGCATTCTTCCCTGTCTGTTACCCTAACACTGCGGGACCTTCCACACTGTTTCCTCAAGCTGCCAGGATAGAAAATCTAAACCAAACCAAACAAAACACGAGCCTCTTGGCTGCTTCCAGAGTTAATGCTTCACATTAATCAGAGAAGTGTTTGATTAGTGGAGGTGTCAAAGCTGCTGCAGTGTGCTTGTCTACATGCTCTAATGAGGGCCGTTCTGATGGGCACGTCCAAGTCAAGGGAGGCTCCAGTCAGGTGATCTGAATCCTCGGGGTTGGGGTGCCTGTTTATTTTTTTGCTGCTGCAAACTTGTGACTTTTGAATAAATAGTTCCATAATTACGGCGTCACAGGCAACTTGACAACACCAGCCTGCGAGCAAAACCGCTGAAAGTTTCCACACATATTCTTATGCTTGACATATGTTGGTGTTTTTATGACATAGGAGAGCGTGATCCCTATTTCTATAAATTATCTGGACATGTCCATTCACAGATTTAGCTGTAGCGATGTAAACATTTCTCTGTTTAATTTTGCTGAACATTTGTGCATTTTTTGAGTGAAATAATAACCTAAGTCATTTTGGGGGGAAGGGGATCACCACCTCTTTCTTTGCAAAAAATATTTTTGGCAAAATAAAAAAATAAAAAAAATAACTTTTTCCAAAAAAATGACTTATGTCATAATGGTGATGACATGTTTGTATGATCATTTGAATAGTTTTACAGTAAATCCATTGTATCTGTCATAAGCTAAGCTGCCTCCATTTGCAGAAAAAATGCTGCAAGCTAAGCGTGTAAAACACATTGAATGCCATGAGAGCAACCGTGATTAGAGCTACGTTTAGCATGTAGCATGTCCTTTTACAGTGTGAAAATCAAAGTAGCTCGAGCCGTTCACAAGAAAACACAGCAGCTAGAACAGAAACTACAAATGCTGGAATGAGTTGAAACAACCAAAGCACACATGCTGCGACTTTTGTGTACAGATCTGCCTGTCTGTCTCTGAGCTGCTGATAATGGAGGTGCTCCCCTTAGCCTTTTATTCACTTTGTGAAACCATTTGCATGCTGGCATTTGGTTGCCTAACTACTCCCCTATCACCTTGCTCAATGCAAATATAGGGCCTCCAGCCATGAAGCAGGAGAACTATTGATACCACAATGCATTGCATTGACCTACTTTCAGTTTCGGTGGGAAGAGGAGGAGTTTCACTGTGACACCAGCAGACTGGTCACGGATGACGTTGTTAAGTTAAAACTCAAGTTTTAAACATTTATAATTCACAAAATGGAGGGAAACCAACTACTTTGTGGAAAATGGTGGTGGCAGCATCATGCCTTTTTTCAGCAGGGACAGAGAAGATGTTGGCCAAAATATGGTGGAGGCTGCAAGAGACTTGAAACCGGGGCGTAAGGTTACCATGCAGCACGGCAACGACCTTAAAAATAAAGACAGATCAGAGGGGGTGTCCAAACTGTGGCCATTTGTGGCCCCTGAAGTGATTTTGATCACACCCCTCCGCCCTAACCACAGGTCAGAAACGGTAAAAATGTGGCCAGCAAGATAGAATAGAAAAGATGACCCCGAAATTTGGAAATTCTCAGTTTTTCTGTAAACAAGGCAACAAATAGATAAGGCTTATTTTTTTGTTTTTTTGTTTCTTTTTTAAGAATTTATAGATTTCATTAAAAAAAAAATAGGATTATTATCTATCAACCAAGTAAAAGTAAAACTTAAAAAAAAAAATCACAATAAACTCAATTTTCCATTTAAAATTTAATGAATTTTGTAGTTTGCGTAATTTAAATGTACCAATTTTAGCACTTGAGCCAAAAAGTCTTTACATCTCTATGTGTGTTTAGATCTGTGTGTTGGATTGACCCAGTCAAAGTCCAGGCTAAAAGCTTTCTGAAAGAAAAAAACTGATGTTCTCACAGAAGATCCTGATGAATCCAATCACACTCCACTTGAGCTACTTTGAAAAGAAGGAGCAGAACGTCTGCTGGATGAATATAAATGCACGCCACACATTTCAGATTATTATGTGTTGGGGGGGGGGTAAAATTTAAACCATGTACTAATTACCTTCCATTTAAAATAAAAAGCTCTACTTTATGTTTATCCGTCATATAAAATCTCAAAAAAATATGCACTATTATTCAAGGTTGATACGTGACAAAAATGTGAAAACAACCAAAGAGGGGCGACTACTGCTGAGGGATCTGTAAACATTGACATCACTGTCACTCAATCTGACAGATGATTATTAGTTTTCAAGCGCTGGCGCAGTGGGCCGGGTCAACGTTTGCACAAAGTTATTTACAGCAGGCCGAGCAAGAGACTGAGCTTCCCATGTGACGGTGCGGGGTTGTTGCATGTTACAGGCGGTCTCTCTCTCTGTGACCAAAACAGAACTGGAAGCAGGGGGCTTGTTTGCTGCTGAGCGTTGGGATGCAGATCGTGCCCTGCAGGCGAGGTTTTGTCTGAATTACACACCAGCATCAATAAAGTTGTGCGTCACGTTATTTTCCATGCGGTGACCACAGCGGGGGGATGATCCCTTTTCCATTGGAGTTTTTAAAGTTCCACTCACTCCAAATGGTAACGAGTTTATGGCGCAGCATTGCGCATCAATGTGGCAGTTCTTTATTTTCCTGCAAACCAACAAAATCCTTTTTCAAGTACGTTTTACTGCACTGGAGAGCTCTTTCATACTCTATGGACCAAACAAGATAATTACTGTTAGTTTTTAACATGGATATGGTATGGGAAGCCACCTCAAAACTAGATCAGTGGTGGAAGAAAATGCTAACCATGAACAACAAGAAGAAGAAAAAAAGAGGGGTGGGGGAGGATTACTGGAACAAGGATAATGTGACTTTAATTAAGTAAATGTGTTTGTAACTGTGGGAAAGCAAGGAGGAGCTGAGGGAAAATAACCGTTGACCTGCAGTGAATACACAGGGGAATGGTGAGATCAGGGAAACTAACCAAGTATGAGGAAACACTGTAAAAATGACCCTAAACTTAGTAGAAAACCAAAAGAAAAACCTAAATAAACAAGAACACAAGAGAAACTGGAAACACAAAGGCTAGTTAAACTTATCGCAAAGTCTTTAGCATCGTGATGTTATTGTTGCGCCAACTGAACACTACACCAGTGGCAGTATGTAAATAGGTGGGACTGATGGACTTTTCTGAGTGCTTATGTTCACTAACGCTCAACTTCAATCGTCAGAATGAGCAGAAGAGGCCACATGCATACATAGGATGGGCTATGACTGACTTGTACATACTTGTGCCAATGGCTCTTGGTTCAGTTCACAAAAATCTTCCACTGATAGTGACTTGGACTTATTTATGTAAGAGTTCATCTTGTCAAAACACGCCTCTTGACTATAAACGTTAAAGACACGAGGTTGTTAAGCAGCAGGCGGTTGGCTCGGCTTCCCACAGAGACGGCTGATAGAGCATTCATATGGATGGGAGTCATTATTTCGCAGCTATGTAATTCTGAAGAGTTTATTGGCCCAGAAATTTGGTGTTATGTTCATTTTTTGCTCAGAGATTTTGCATCTTTTCTGCCGTTAATGAAATGACAAAGCTACCCCACTCAGATCAAACTTACGCCTCACTATTATTATTCCATAATTTATTTTTTCTCTTTGTTCTTTAAGGTTAAAATAACTTTTATCCCTGTGTGTATCTGTTTTGGGTTCTCGTCATTTCATCGCTTCTCTGTTTCACGTCTTTGCAATTTTCATCGTTCCTCTCTCAACTTTTATGGTAATGAAATGATGCCGTTTACTGTGCGATATTTTGTAACCACAGAGATTTAGAGTAATTTTCCATAGTCTACTGTTGGAAAAGGTGGTTGTGTGGCTCCAACAGATAATATGGACCAACAGGGAATTTCTTAAATATTTTGGTTTGCTCAAGAATCTGTCAACTGGCCAAAACTGGAAGCAGCACCAAAATAAATAAAAATAGAGCACCGTACAATGTTTTCTGATAATAATATGTAATTCTTAAGGAATCTCCTGCAGTTTTGGATCCCATTCCTGTTTGTCCTGTAGTACAAGTTCTTTATCTTAGACAACAGGCTGGCCTTGAAATTCATTATCCCAGATGTTTTGAAACTTCACATTTATGGATTTTGTTTTCAATTACCTTAGCAGAATGGTTGAGGATTTTGAAAATGGGGTTCTGCATAGAAGGTGGTATCAGTGGTTAGTATCAAACCTGCAGCAAATAACTCTCTATGTTCTATCTTGCTATCTTTATTTCGTATCAATCTAGATTATTTGGTCTTGGTTGTTTCTACCACTTCCTGTCATCTTCTTCGTCTTGTTACAATAAATGATTTTCCAGGACGAATGAAAATCAAGGAACGCAGTCAAGGAACTATGTTACCTTCAGTTCCTTGTGATACCAAATGAAGTATGTGTCACACATGATTTAAAAGAAAGTTGACTTCATAATTTAACATCTTGAAATCAGGCCTCTGTCTCTTTAAAATCTCCTGCTCTTTCTGAAACTCTGCCTACAGGAAGTCATCACAACATGGCTCCTCTATTAACGCTTTAACAGCGTATTTACTAGCGTCGCACTGAGAAGTAGCTCCTACAATAACCTCAGTTCCACCAGCTGTTTGCTCATTTCTGCTGGCTAGTTTGAAGGAGCCGAAGGGGGAAATGAGCTCTGTGAGCTGGAAGCTTGGAAGCTACAGTTCTGGGGAGGAGTTTTGTCTTGAAGGCGGAGCTTGGCCCACCCAGGCGTTTTGCACATTTGAATGGTTGCCATGGGAAATCAAAGGATTTCTCAAACATGTATGGACGCATGAAGGAAATACTCCAAGTGTGTTTTTGTTGAAGGAATGACATTATAACATAATGTAAAGCTAAAAAAAGTCCATTTTGCTTAATACTGCCCCTTTAGACTTTCAAACTAAAGTGAAATCAGAACAAAAATACTCCTAGAAAATTACTAAACCATGACAGCAAATGCCTCCTCTAAACAAAAGGAGCATCCGTCAATAGGTTCCCTCCTACCCAGAAGCAGCAGATCAGTCACCCTTCCTCGTAATGGTGTAAACAAACACAAAACACACTCCTTTCTGGTTTCTCCATGCTGGTGAAGGAGCCAGCATGGAAGATCCTACCAGAATAGACAGGAGGTGTTTGGTTAGGTCAAACACTCAGGGTTCTAATGCGCAATAAAGTCAGGCCTGTGTTGTCAAGGACTCCCTTCCACCCTCTTACCTACGTTTTTATTAACATTACTCAAAACTCTACCAGTGTGTTAAGGTGAGCCGCCCTTCAGATACAGGACCGCTGTGATCCAACCCATCACTGAGTAAAGGGCACTGAAAGAAGGGGGCCAAGAGGCCAATGGCCTCTGATGTCTTTCACATGGTGCAGTTTTATGTCAACAGAAGCTAGAGAAGTTGTGGTTGTGTGTTTGTGCTTAAACTGTTTAACTATTTCCTTTCATATTCACTTCCTGATGTACCAGCTGCAGTCAAGTTTAAGTTCATCCTGAAAAAGTCAGGAAATCACCTCCTGCTGCTGCAGCGTTTAATGGCTCCGATGCTCAGTCTCACGCTGCATTCACTGACCTACTTCTTGAACCCCAGCAAAGTGTAAGCATAACGCTGTATTTCTTTTTAAGTGTACTATTATGTGCATGATATTGAAAGGCTATTATGTCAACAGATCAATCAATCTTACTATCTGAATTAATTACAATTTTTAATAGACAAGGAGGTTCTCAGTATGCCACTGAAATTAAGAAATCAAAACATAAGAAGTGGTAATTTATATAATCACCAATAATTGTATTAGTAATCAGACAAACTGATATATTTACTTATAATTTAATTGCCTAAAATACAAAACCAATCAAAATGTATTCCATTTTCAACCCACTGCTACACTTTAAGAAAGGCCATTTAGTGAATAAAAATGTGGAACTATTATCATTTAACTTCTATTAAAAGCTTACCAGATTCTCAGATCTGTATTAAAACTTCACACAAATGTTAAATTCAACTACAAAAACATTTAATAGTCAACCATATTCCTTTTAAAAACAGATTTCATAAACACATATGTATTTAGAAAATTTAGGTTGGCATATGAGTATGAACTTATGAAACTTAAGAACAAATACTGTCAAATAGTGAAAGAAATGACGATTCTCTTTTCCTTTTTTCTTTTTTTTATCAACAGAGTATACACAGCATCAACAGTGAGCAACAAAGAGATTTGATTTGAATTTCAAATACCTCTCAAACCCAGACTCTGATTGTCGACTGATTATGTGCTGCGATTTGATTCAAATAACACAAAAAGCTGTAAAGACAGTGAAGCTTGAGCGGAATCGATGTTACTCTTTACATTTGTGATCAAGTTGATGCTGCAGATCAACACACAGATGTCAGATCTGATTATGGCCTTGCCACATCATTAGCCATACAAAAGCATTTTAAGTCGTTAAGGTATGGCTCTATTGATAAAACTACGATATTTAAGATGAATTTAATTGTAAAAAAAACCCCCAAAACATTAAGGTAAGGAAATGGCAAACACACACATCTATGATTTACCTATTCATATCCACTTTGCTGCTTTCTGCTTATGTCACTGGTGCGTCATGAACAGTGGATACCTGTGACTTTGGTACAGCCAGCAGCCGTTCAGTCCTGTGTGGTTTGAACACTCATAGTGTTGCCATGCTAGTCACGCAGTTTGAGCAACAGTTGAAGGACTGTGGTTGTATGGCTGCATCTTGCAAAACACACCACTCATCCCAAGTACAAACATTACCAGTTTGTGCTCTGGTTTGGTTGAAAAAAAAATGTAAAAGACTAAATTAAAATGGCTGAGCAGAAACTGAACTCAGATGCCCAAAGGCAAATGAGGGAAACAGAAAACACTGACAAAATACTTTGTGAGACAAACAAATGCAGTAACCTTTCTGTTAAGAGTTTCACAGCTGACAGCTCTCACTACTGAGGAATGTTTTCTGTAGAGCAGCTGAAACGCTGCTGATTGAAAGTTATGATGGCAAAAGAGATGCTAAGTTTATTAGGCAGGAGAAAAACCTTTTCTCTGCCCACGATAAGCCTGGAAAGGCAGCACTGCGCTACGTTACGTGTCAAACCATCAATAAGATGTATCAAAAATGGTCAACATGCTAACATTAGCATAGCATTTCAGCAAACTGTTCAACTTTATTAAATACTGCGATGTGCCATCTTAGTGGTTCTATTTTTATTTTTTGTTGTTGTTGTAAAATGAGGAACTTTGCACCATCCTACGGCTGAATATTAGGGCCAAACTAAGAAAAAAATGAAAGAAAAAAAAATCACGAGAATAAAGTCATAGTATTAACGAATAGAGTAACAAAAATGATAATCATGACTTTATTAATATAAAGTCATGATTATATGAGAATAAAGCCATATTGTCAGAATAAAATGGTAATATGACTTTATTCTTGTAAACTTTATGCTACAAATCAACCTTAACTTTATCCCATTATAACTTTATTCTCCAATATTGTGACTTTATTCTCATATGAGTTTGCTCTCATAATGTTATGACTTTATTCTCATTATTTTAAGGCTTCAGTCTCATAAATTAATTTATTTTTAATTTCTCAGCATGGCCCTAATACTCCGGTCGTGCCGTCCCAATCTTCTGCCCTCGTAAAAAGTTCAGTGACTTTAAATTTTCCTCTGTCTTAAGTTGTATCAACCGAGCTCACTCCAGTGGCACTGACTCACTGTAAATGAGTTTTTAGCCTCCTGCGGTCGCTTGACTACAGTGTCTGTCAGAGGAGATAAGAGTTTCTGCGCGCGCTTTCTGAGCATGGCTAATACATGCCCTCAGCTTGTGAGCTACACTGTCAAACTGTGACACACGACAACAGCCCAACAAAGACATTCAAATGAGAAAGGGCTGGCGTGGTGTTGGTGTGACGCTTATTAAAATGTGAAATGTTTAAATGCTTCCTTGCAGCAGTCCCTTTTTGCAATCTCTTGTAATGACCAACTTGTAACTGATACAGGCCTAAAATACCTGAGGCCTGGTCACGTTCTGGGCAATCAGTCCTGCAACTCGACCGTCGCCACGGACACGGCCAGCCAAGGCTCGGACGTTTGCCTCCACCCCCCGGAGCAACCGCTGCGCGTTGTTCTAATGAAGCTGCCGCCTGAAGCAGGGTGATTTGTTTTCTCCATGTTGGCCTTTTGGCTGCCCTCTTCATTTTGTCAGTGCAGGACTATTAAACCACAAAGCTCCTGAGGGAAAACGCAGAGGGAGACTCCAGACATCCTCTCAGTTGCAGCTATTTCCAGTATGCCGGGCGTAGCTTTGTTTTTAGTAAAAATGTTAATTGATTTAATTTCAGGATCTGTATTTAATTAATCACAGTTAATAGCATTTTAATTAATATCAACAAAAAAGTGACATCTTCCATTCAAAACTTCTTTTTTCTTTTTTTGTGCTAATTGATTGAATAAAAAGACATCTGGGCTCAACAAGTTAGTTTAAAGGCAAACCCTTCTGATACCTTTTATTTCTATACATGGTATTCATTTAATATGCTCCACATTCTATTCTTGCTTAAAATATAAATGTATATATTTTTCTAGTTGTTTGTCATAGTACAGAAATTTGGGAAAGATAAATACCAGGCTTTTTAAGAAATTAAAATGTCTTTGTTAAGATCGCTGGGTGTGGTCATTTGTTCTTCTATTATTGCTCAAAAGGACTTGCCATACCTGTTATTCAGTCTCTAATTCTTGTGCTCTGCTCTTTGTGCCTTTGGTTTTTATTCCCTCGGGTTAACTTTGTTCTTTTCTTGATTTGTTATTTCTTTTTTAGTCCTAGTTCAGTCTCTCAGTGTTTATTAATCACCTTCCCTCATCTTGCAAGTCTGTTCCTTTCCACAGCTGTTCACAATCACCTGATTTCCTCACCTGCATCATTCTCCACTCCTTCCTCCGTGTGCGTGCAGCTCTCTGGTCTCATTGTTCGGGTTCTTTCTGTGACACGGTTCATCGCCCGGACCTGTAATCACCTTGCAATTTTATTCTTTTAAATTTTTTATTTTTTTTTGGCTCAACTGGGCTTTATTGTAAAGTGGGTAGAGAGAGAGAGGATGTGACGAAGGCCGGGATTCGAACCTGCGATGGCCGTGTCGAAGACTAATTTCTCCTTAAGTTGGTTGTGCTTAACCCCTGCGCCACCACAGCAAACCTGTAATTTGAATGTTTATAAAATTCATAATGTTAATCCCAAATCCCCATCTGCCTCTACCAGACCTTGTTCAACAGTCTTAATTTGTCAGCTGAAAAATTGATGGGATAAACTTATAAAAACTGCTTGAAGATGGAGCTTTTTTTTTTTTTTTTTTAAGCACCGAGTTTATATTTAGATGTGTATCCACTGTTTGTGAGAACTGCTCTATATCTGTGTCACATGAAGCTGACCTACTTTTGGCACCTGTGTACAGGTATTCCAGGACTGCATTCCACTAAAGTTCCTCTGAATGTCGTGGCTTTGCCTCAGGAACAGTCTGTTTAAAGTCACCCCACATGCGAGATTTAATAGACAAATAGACTGTGGGGTGGCACACAGCCACGGTTAAACCAAAAACCAGTCTTTTATTCGGTACTTTTAAGACAAAAGTACCAATCTTTGGTTTAACAACCAAATATATAATCACGTTTGTCAAGTGCCATCATGGTGCTCACTTGCTTGTGTTTGTCTTGCTGAAGCGCCAGTAATTTGAAGGACATTTCCCTTCAGATTAAGACAACATGACCTGTAAGTTTACAATGTATTGAAGCTGATCCATGATTCCTGCTATGGACAATATAGACCTGATACCATAGTTTGGGAAACATCCCCATTTCATGTTGCCTGACTCACCTTGCTGAACAGATTACTGTAGTTTTATTCAATATTTGAACTTTATGGCGGCTGGCTTTCCTATAGCTCAGCATTTTTCTGTTAGTTACAGGACTCACAGATAACAGTAGAGCTTATTTAATCACCTTGCAGCCAATCATTGACTGAGTTTTCAGCTTTTTGATCATTTGCTTGGAGTTTGTTTGGAGTTTTAATGTCAAAGCATTTGAGATTAGTGTACTTCAGCAGCCTTTCCTTTTCTGGATATATATATATATATATATATATATATATATATATATATATATATATATATATATA
>CAEFZX010011109.1:0-11464 GCA_903066825.1 Alfaro cultratus
ACTTTGAGCAAAAGTGGTTCTTCGAAATGGGACCTTACAGTTTCCATCTGAAGCTGCTCTAGTAGATCTGCTATTGCCCTGCAGTCTCTGTATACAATTTATTAATGGTGTAGGTGCATATCCATTTAGACACTTAAAAATCAATTTTAAAAAATTATAATTTATAAAATTAGAAAAGTCTAAAATGCCAAATTTGGCCAAAATGTGACAATGATGAAATTTAATTGGCTTTTGATGCAAAACCTTTAAAGCTCGATTATATAGACTTACTAAAGGTTTAAGTGTAGTTTGAGTAGTCTGAGACCAGACAGTAGCTCCGTACGAGAAATGTGAGAGGATCATTGAGTTCATAAACATCTCTGCACAGTGAGGTGTTAAACATGTGTTGCATGGTGCTGCTTCAAACTGCTTCCCCATTAAGTCTACTGATTTTCTGATAAAATCAGGAGAATCAGTGGCAAATTCACTAAATGGGAGTAAAACAAAACTGGAAAGTGTTTACTCACTCTTCAACAGCCAGGGCCCACTGAGCTACGGTGCTTTCCCACCTGATAGCAGGAAAGACTCGGTTTGATTCGGGACCAAAATTGCAACATTTGCCACATTTTAAGCTGCTGTGTTTTGCTTTCAACCAAACCCTTTGGAAAACCTGTTTGCCACCTCGCCTGTGGTGGCGCTGCACCAAGAACCACTGAAGGAAGCAACGTCTGAAGAAGAGGTTGAGCGCAAACTTTCTTCTTCACAAAATGTGAACAAAAATGGAGAAGAGTCAAATTTTAGTGGTTGAATTTTTCCTTTTGCTGTTGGTAAAAAGACCACGAGCCATTCCTGCCGCTTGCGTTTTGTTTTGGTTGCGTTTTCCCAGGATGCCAGTGCTGTTGTCCACTTCCGGCCTTTGGAGCCGACTCCAGTGCTGTTCATCCCCTCACCTGTGGTGGCGCTGCGCCAAGAACCACTGAGAAAAACAACACAAAAATCTCTTAAAATGACACAGAGCGCAACGTCCTTCTTTACAAAATATTTAATAAAATGAAGTAGCATCAGATTTTAGCTGTTGTAGGATTTCTTGTTTGTCTTTGCAAATTAGAGACATGTATTTTTACGTAAACAGAAATGGAAGGAGCCACTTTAAAAAAAAACTTTCAGGTGTTTTGTTTATAAAATACATGCCGAAAAAGGTCCCAGGGTCAGAAGAGTTTTTTTTTGTTGCTATTATTAATGTGTCTTTATTATTGCTTGTGAGTTTCATCATTCTTTTATATGGATCTGTAGAAACAACGTAAGTTGTTTTCACCATTTGGCCAAATCTAATTCTGATGTTTTGTCATGTTTTCCTTTGAAAAGGCAATCTGTGCTAATCCAGGCTGGCACAGATTGTAGTCAGAGTTAATACTTCCTTCATGAAAAACAGCATTAGAATGTAAATTAGAAGTCAGAACAATATTTAGTAACTAATGAAAGTGTCAAAGTGATCCAGTCATTGGAGAAAAGAAAACACATTAGCTGAACTATGTGCTCAGTTTGACTTTGTTTTTAAAAGTCAGTAAAAACAGATGTAATAGGGACATAATGGACCAGTTAGTCAGAGTCACTTCCCGTTGTGTCGGTTCACATCAAAGCAGTGGCTCTCGCTTTTATCCCCCAGGTCTGGGACACAGAGTCCATCTTTAAAATAAATCCCCTCCTAACACTGGATTGCATTTTCAGTCTCTGTCCTCCTCCACTCTCTTTTTCACCTTCTCCTCGCTCTCTCCCTGCATCAACTCTGCCCCTGCTGTTCTTTTCACAGCTCTTTTACTTTCTCAAGTGTGAATACCTCCCTGCAGGTCTGACCTGAGATCAGTTCATCACAGCTTCTCAGGCAGAAAGTCGGCCGGTCATCCAACAAATCAGTTTGCTTCGCAGAGGGGAAGGTCCGGACGAGCTGTGCTACATACCAGTGAGCTCGCCAGGAACACTTTATGCTTTTTATCAGAAAGATCACAAAGAAGCCAGACAGCATGTTGTCTGGTGTGTTGTTGAAAACGGAAACCTAGCCAACCAGGCAGCACAAACACAATGCACATGTTAGAGATGAGCAAAAGAGATTTAAAACTTTATCTCAACGTTTTATGGGTTTTATTGTGACAGTGATAATTGAATTTTTTGTTGTTGTTGAATTTAGTAGATTTTACAAGCGGCTGCACGGAGGAGCAGTTTTAGCACGTTTCCCTCGTAACAAGTAGATTTTGGGTTTTAATCCTGGCCTGGATGACGTTTCTCTCTGGGTACTCCAGGTTCCTCTCACTGTCCAAAACGTGACAATTAGATTAATTGGTCTCTTTAAATTGGTAAATTGCATGGTTGCCTTTCTGTGTGTCGTCCTGTAGTGGACTGGTGAGCTGTCCACTACAGGACAGCTGTTGTTGGCCTGCCTCTTGTCCAATGACCTCTGGAGAAAGGCACCCGCCATGCGACCCAGCTTGGACAAGCGCATAAAGACAATGAATGGATTTTCAAAGATATTTCCTTCTGCCAAAAAAGTGGAAATGCTATAGTAAAGAAATCCAAGATAGCGGATGTCTGCTGTGATTTTCACCCCAAGTCAAAAGTGTAAGCATTGTCATTATAACCAGAATCATCTGTGGTCAAGTTGAAACTCGTCAAAACACCCTGAGACCACATTTGCTAGTTCCCAGACGCACACTCAGAAGTGAGCCAGAGGTTTGTTTTGGAGTCTGTTGTGCAGGAGAGGGGAGATGAGAAGTTTTCCAACTCTTTATAGCCTATGAATCAGATGGATGGCGGGGGAGGAAGGGTGAGGTATTGTCTCGTGGTCGGAGGATGAACTCATTTCCCCCATAGCCACGGTCAAGAAGGCGGAGGATGAGGGGGAAGGGGGGTAGAGACAGCTCAGGGATGGATGTAGGCCAGGATGACGTGGCATGTGGGGTCAGATGTGATTTATGTCAGACAGGTTTTAAAAACCACCAGCAGCGGATGGAAACGATGTGGCGCTCCCAAAATCTGTGAATCGCAAAAATTCTGCCAACAAAGCCTTGGCACAAACAAGGCGTCTATGACTCTATCTGGGATTGTGCAGCTTGTTATTCTCCACTTGGCCAATCCTTCTGAATCTTTCAGTGGAAGCCCCCTTGGAAGAAAAGAAAAGAAGTCTAGCACATACTTGGTCGTAGACCTAAGAAATAATCATGTTCACCGGGGGAAATGACGAAGATTCCCCTCAACATGAGGAAGAGTTTATGTGGACCAAGCTGTGTAAACAGTGATCCAAAGAGAAACTCCTGAAATCAGCATTTGTCTGCAGCTGAAAATCATTTATTGCAAAATTTCAGCTGTGAAGTGTTAAATCAGCAGGTTGTGATCCTGAGCTGGCTTTTTGCTCTCCACTCGGGTTATTTAGGAAGGAAGGAAGAGATGGACGGCAGCGGATGCCTTTCCGGAATCAACACAGTGTTTGGCAACCTTCCTTGAGATAAAGGCGCCCCAGGCAGGAAGTTTGCATTGTGTTGTGGTCGCACCATATTTTTTCAGTTGGTGGTGTGTGGAGAAAACGGTTAATCTGACGCCAAGCTTCACCTTTTCAGACACTTCTCTCATTAGAAAGAATCATTCACTCCCCCTGAGAGTTTCCACTGTGAATCTTTTGGCCTTCACAGTGCCTCTTAGTACTTCTGACCAAAGAATAGGTAACAATGATAAGTCATTTTAAAAATAAAGGTCATTGAAATGGCCCTTCTGACTTTTTACCTTCTGAAGTTTTGGTGAATCTTGGTAAGAGTGCATATGGAATCCATTAATCCTTTTTCTTACACCCTTATTCCACTGGGGTCAGGAGGGGTACTGGTGCCTATCTTCAGCTGCCCCGGTGAGAGGCGGGGTGCACCATGGACATGTCCCCAGTCCAACCATGCACACACACACACACACACACCTAAGGAGAATTTAGACAGACCAACAGACCAGTGTCAGTGACAGTCAAGTTGTTGGATTATGGGAGGAAGCCGGGGAACCCGGAGAGAACCCACACATGCACAGGGAGAACATGCAAACTCCATGCAGAAAGAACCAGGGCCTGGAATCGAATCTGGCACAGTGCTACAAAGTGCGTCACTATGCAGCCCTAGTGCAAATGAATGCATAATGATAGAAGAGTCTTCACTGGGTCTACAGGGTAATGAAACTCATCTGATCCAGTGAAGTGAGCTGAAGAAAACCAAAGATGATCTACAGTGAAGGAGCTAGGATGAAGATCCTTCTGTCTTCTGAAGTGTTATTGGAGAAGGCTGAACTCTAAAAGCAATTATTTTACAAAATCATTTTCCCCCATTGAGCAAATGTTAGATGTCTTTAAATTCCCAGTGAGGTATTATGCTTTATTATATTTTTGTCTTAATCAGTGGTATGAAGGTAGGTGTATGTAGTAGTTTTAGAAGTCCCCTAGCCTAGCCTTACCCTAGAAACACATGTAAAAACAAAACTTCTTCAATCTGATAGGAACTGTCTGCACAACATTATTGTTTGTGTTTCTTTATTGGACAGGCGCTTACATGAATACTGAGGTATTATGGCAGATAATGAGACAATGCAAACATGAGTCTCCTTAGCATATCAGCTGTGTGGATTTGGAAGGTGTTACATAACAAAGAGGAAATGAATGTGACACGGTGACCTTGTAGTAACCTTTAGATAATCCAATAACAATATGAAATCCGTTGTGATCATATTATCATTAACGTTGGAGCCAGATGGCTGTGGATGAGAGGAAAACGAGGGACCGGCATACTACAGCGTGTGTGTGCGTGTGTGTGTGTAAGAGAGACAAAGAGAGAGAGAGAGAGAGAGAGAGAGAGAGAGAGAGAGAGAGAGGTACTCAGGGCATTCCAGGTCATCTGTTAACCTTGTTGTTCTTACTGTTTGGGTGTTCAGATTAGCTTCTCTAGTTATCTTGGAAGCTGATTCTAGTACAGCGATCTCTCCACCAGTCAATACAACACATTCTCCTTCTCTGCTCTCATACTGCTGGAGGTGGAATAATCATCCTGTGCCTCCTTCATACTCCAGGAGGTATGAAGTTCCTCAGGTCAACTCCAAGTCCGTTTTGTTTTTAAGTTTAGAACCTCTGCTTATTTTCATAACTGGATCACAGCAGTAGTTTTATCATATTTATTATATATAAATGTGAATATATTCTTAATTATTACAGCTACGTTGTTATCAAATAGAGTTTACACATCCCAAAGTCATCTCCAGACAGAGCAAATGGCTTCATCCAATACTAAAATACAGTGGTGGCGGTAATCTGCTAATGTGCTAATAGCAAAGCTAATTTTCCATTTAGAACTTTAGCGTTTTTGATAACTTTTTAAATGTTAAGAGCACTTAGCTTCCCCTAAGTAAATTTTTCCTGATAAATTTCAAAGCACACATTTTTTGTTGGATGTCTTGTAAACTTTCAAGTTTTGGTTATCGCCTGTTAAGAATTCTTCAAGTAGCTACGTGTTCAGAAAAGATGGTTTGTGCAGAACTTCTGTTTTCTCTCCTCACGTTCTCCACCAGTCATGGGGAATGTGATAAATGACAGAATAACCGTCATTTATCACAAGTGCAAAGTTTGGGATTCTGTTCTACATCTTAATCCTGCTGTAAGCATCTCAGTGACTCTCTTCCTGACCTGTCTGCTGTGTGCCTTAGTCTTTATGATTCTGTTTGTTCTGTAATGTTCTCTAACAAAGATATAGATATTAACATATTTCCTTTTACGAAGATCTTCACTAAACATATTTTAAGGTAAACAATAATTGTAGATAAATTACACTGACAACAACTGCTAGTCAGACTAAAACGAGGTTAACCTTTTATGTGTCACATTCATCATTCCATTAAAGATGTTAAAAGGAGCCCAAAACAAAAAGGATGCCATCAGTCTGTCTCTGAAAACACTTCTGCTGTCATCGGTGCCTTTTAGAGCACAAATCAGCTCCTGACATGCATTTTAAATGCTTTGATGTTTGTTTGCAGGTCTTTTGTGCAGCTGCAGTGTGCATGAGAAACAGGATAAAACTCCTCAAATACACTGAAGTATAACGGCAACCTTTTCCCCTTCACTCAGTGGCAGCTTTAGACCAAATTTACCAGGGAGGAGGGGGCAGGATGGGCCAGGAGTTTTTACATAAAGGCACAGAACAAAAGAATGAAACAAAACACAAAACCAGGGCAATATTTCATGGGTTTATTTATTAAGTGAGTCACAGTGCCAACGAGACACTCCTGACTCTGAAGCTGCAGGTTGCAAACCTCCAGATGAAAACCCAGATCCCATGTCAACACGACAGAAACGGGCAACACCGTCAATTTTAAATCATCGTCAAGTAAACTGTGAAGGAACAGTTTTGTTAAAACAGCAAACAATTGGTTTGACTTGTTGAATGAATTAAGATTTGTCCCTAAAGCTGTGTACACACATAGCTGGGTCTTTATAAAAACTAATATCTCTGCCACATATTATGAAAATAATATCTTACACATGGGATGAATTTCAGGAAAGTTTTCATCCACCTGAACCCGACCAAAACGCCAAACCATCAGGGTGCAGTGTAGCATAAAAACTAAAAGTTTTGTCAGCCAATCAGATTGCTTCAAAACAACCATGACTTCCTGTTGGGAGTTAAACATGGGAACTGGAGGTTCAGTTGCATAGACAGACATATAGACTGAATTACATTTACATATCGCACAAAATAAATTAAAACACAAGATGGTATTTTGGTTTCAATATTTCTCGTAGAATGGAATGAGTTGGACCCTACATCTAAGTTTCCAAACTTAGATTTGTGTTTACACGCAAACACAAATACAGAATTTTCTCAGATCTCCGCTCTGGGTGCAGAATTATTTCTAGTGATATTGAACAGAGTTATTGCAATAATCATGATTCGTAAAAATAAAACCAGTTTCCGAAGGCGTTCCTTGCTCTTGGAAACCCAAACTCAATCTTATAACTTCCATCCCAGAAACATTTACATTCATCAGCTATTTTTTTGTTCTTTTATCTTAACGCTTTGATCAGTGTTTGAAGCTGTGGGTTAAATCAGATGCAAAGGAAGGCTTTGGGTGCAGCAAACACCAAAGAGGTTGTTTTTTCCCCCTAGTAAACAACCTGATTGTACTCACGCATTTCTTACGCTGACAGATTGCAACACAGAATAATCAGGCTGCCTGTTTACCCTGCGAACAGAGTGACACTCAGCGAGGGAAAACGAAGGCTGAGGCAAGTTTACATTTTTAACAGCTGCATCACAGGGGTTCATCACAGCGCATACATCCAGTGGACGGCATTCTGGGAAATTCCTACACTCTCGCTGATGATCACACATGTGAAGATGGTTAAACATGCAGATTCAGCACCTCAAGCCGAGCCGCTCCCTCGTGCTCCACCGCATTTGTGTTGCGTTTTCTGCCAATGAAGGAATCTCAGCGGTAACAGCGTGGAGCTCCAAATATCTGCATATTCACCGCTATGTCAGAAACCACTCCGATCAGCGCTGTTCATGGGAAGACTTAGTTTTTGGAAAACTTTGAGGAAAGTGAGGTAGTTTTTTGTGCTAGAAAAAAAAAATTGAGTTTCTGTTTTGAAGACAGCAGTTGATTTTATCAAAAAATTTAAGCTGAATACTTTTTTTCAAAGTTTGTAAGTTAGCAGCAGCGCTTCTTTTATTCTGACCTGCTTGGCCACGCCTCTCAGTGTTTCTTGGCTCCGCCCCAAAATGTGTCAGGGGCGGGGCTTTGATTTCACGGGGAGGTTAGCCACACTTTAAGGATCCAGAACACAAAGGCCAGAGAGACTTCGGAATTTCTTAGGAACAAAAATTCCAAAGTTTTGTCCAGTAGAACAGCCATCACTGTTTCTGAAACCTTCATCAGATTTTCTTGTCATCAGTAGCAATGTTTCCATCCAATTGTCAGACATCGCTTGAAACCAATACTGCAAACAGGAATATTGTTTTTCTGCGTCTCGTAGGCTTACATGTTGCAGGTAGGCAGGAGTTGTGAATGGATTCTTGGTGCACATACTGACTTCTCCAATGTTTGGTGTTTCCCACCTTTTCATTATGCTCATGTTTAGAAAACTTGGTTTTGATGAGATGAAATCCTGCTGACAGAAAAAATGTGAAAACCTCAAGACGAATTTTAATAAAATCAAATTATTTCTTCATTAAGAAGAGAATGTTTCTTGCTTGTCCCCCCAAGACCTGGCAACATAAAACATGTACATCATTTCTAGACAGAAGAAAGGGGACCAGATAGTGGTCCTGATCGGGCTACAAATGTTAAGCTGTAAATGTCTCCTTAATTCTGTTCATATTCTGACTTTTCACATTTTGTAACATTTCAACCACAAACATCAACATATTTCCCAAGATTTTTATGTTCACTAAAAAACAAAATAATGAGATGGAAGCAATCAGGCTGCAAGGTTTATATATTTATTTAATAATACAATAATATTTGTTGTGCACAGATGTGTACATTTTTCTTTTAGCTTCACATGGTGGTTAGAAAACATAAAACACTCACTACATGCAAAAACCAAGGTCACAAACCTGCAACGGGCACAAACTCAAGTCTGAATAAGGTTCAACAGTTGAGAAACATTATTTTGTTTGGCATAAAGAAATTCTTCTAAATGTTCTTGGTTGTGTTTGCAGCTCTAAAAATGGCCTTGTTGCTGAAAATATGCTATACAAATAAAATTGCCGCCCAACATGGTCTTCTGTGAAAATAACTGCTGAATAGAGATGTGATTGGATTTTACAGGTTTCTAAGACACTGTCCTTTGCTTGCAAACATTTTTAAACTAAAAGGTTTGAAAATGGCAAAATATATATATATATCTATATATATATAGATATATATATAAAAAATCATCTTTTGCTGTTGGCTTGTTGTTAGCATTAGCGTCTAGGAAACCAGGTGGTCTCACATTAGCAAACTTGTTATTTTATCAAGTCCAGGAATAAACTCGATCTGTTTCCAGAAAAATCACATCTGTTTCTCGGTAAATTAGTGGAATTAACCATTATTACTCTGAATTTAAGGTTTTCATTGAACATGCACTCAAATTAGAGGGAAAAAAGTGAATGAACTCACAATTCTGAATTGGCTTTTAATAAATAAAGCACCAAGTTTCTCAATGTCATTTTGTCGCCGCCTGAATGAATCTTTTCTGTCCTCACGTCCAGCAAGGCTTTCATACATTTCTTCAGTGATTTACTGAGATACTTGGATGCTTAGAATTTGCACAGGCTTCTTGATTGACCTTGTACACAAAGCAAGTAGTCATTCATGCTTGAAAAAAAGAACAAACTTTAATTTTGAAAGCATAACTGCCGACATTGTAAGGTTTTGTGCGATATAAATTGGTTTAAAAAAAAAAAAAGTTTCTGGCCTTGATGTTTCCTAGTAGAAAAAAGATTTTCACAGAGATAACCCCATGAAGATCAGAGATAACACAATATATTCTGTTTTCTTTGACTTCATTCAGCACCTTTCAGATTCTTTAAAACCTTTGTTCCAACCGAAGCTTTAGAACCTAGAGTACAAATCTGAGCTGTGACGTTTAGTCTTTGACAACTGCTGTTTCAAAAACCCGTGACCCGTTTTCATCAAAGGTCAGTTACCTGACCTTTGATGAAAACTGTTGCCTGGTGTGGCCTTGCAATGCACAGCTCCAATAAGCTGAACAATTAGCTGAGCTGCATGAATATCTGAAAGGGAAGGCAGCATTCACAGAGAGAGTGGTTAACAAGAAAACAAAGGACAGAGGTCTTAAATTGGTTTTAGTTTCTAGGAAGGTTGCAGTAAAATCTATAAGCACTTTGTATTGTTGCTGAAAATGTGCTATATAAATAAAATTGCCTTTACCTTTAAAGAGCCGTGTTTTGTGTCTTGATGTAAATGAGTCGCTGTTTCTTTTCAGTCGGTTGGTTTCAGAGCTGACAGACACAGAAACTCAACTCTGATTATCAACTCTGACATGTATTTAGACTCGAGACCATTCAGTGAAATATAGGCCATTATTATCCATTTTCTGGTGTTGGTCTGTTTTTATTTCTGACAGAGACCGAAGAGGACAAATATTATTATAATCTGACGTACTGAAAATAAAAGCACGACCCAGTTCTTCTTGGAAATCCTTCATCCTGGCAATGTTTAGACTTTAGGTGGTTGTAATAATTCATGTCATGTTCACCCAGGATTTTTGTGTGCTTTGAGATCTTAAGCTTCTTTGTTTCATAGAAAATATTTTTTATACATCAAAGCTACGGAAGTGCTATTCTTCAGTATTTAACCTTGAATAAAACTGAGAGCATACAGTATGTTACCTTTAAAACCCATAAAAAAGTGAATGTTTAATTTCATGTGAATTGATTATACATCCAGGTTTATTTCTTTAAGTAAAAATGCTACATGGTTCCACAGCTTGTTTCGTCCTCTTTAAATAATTATTGACTGAGCATTTAATTTGGATCACTGGTCCAGCAAACAGCTGCAGAATCATCATAAGACAGCCAAGATATTAAAAATATATAAGATACATTTTCCACAATTATTTTAAAAACATATCTTTTGTGTAAAAACCAAGTTTGGGTAAAAAAAAAAAAAAAAAAAAAAACAGCTGGATTTTCCCTCCCCTATGATGCAAACCCAACAACAGTCTGCATGGAACGCTAACTTCCTTAATGCACCTGTGCACTTCCTGTTCTGGCTTCCTGTGGCCTCCAGCTTCAACTGACTGAGTCCAGCTTGTGCTTGAGGAAACGGAAGGAACTTTAAGAAACATTTATGAAATACTTGAAGATTTTTAAGGCTTTTTAAAATACATAATTTGACTGTGTAAAACTCATCATTTATTTAGGACAGTTAATTTGTAACAAAGCGAATACCCGGGGCGTTCCTATCATCGCAACAAAATCGAAATCCCCCTGAGGCTAACGTAAAACTCCAGGAAGGAAAAAACTTCAAAACGGCAGGCTTGTAAAACTATCAGCAGCCGTTGCTCAAAGAGAGTAAATCCTGCAGACCTCCATGCAAATATTGA
This sequence comes from Alfaro cultratus, assembly GCA_903066825.1. NCBI lineage: Eukaryota > Metazoa > Chordata > Actinopteri > Cyprinodontiformes > Poeciliidae > Alfaro > Alfaro cultratus. Next base: position 11,102 of record CAEFZX010011109.1, read on the forward strand.
CATTGAGTGTTTATCTATTAACTTCTACACATGTACATATGCAAATTTTACCCTAAAACTTCCTCATACCCTCGTTGGTGTTTTCCAAAGTAGGCTACGTTGATAAAATAGTTTTAGTGTTAGGTGCTCTGCTTTTTCTACAATGGCCATGAGAAACAGAGTTGTGTTTGTCACAAAATTCTGATTAGGATTGTTTTGGAGGTGAAAAGTGCCTTTGCTTTAACAGTTCTTATTTCTTTGATTAAATCAATTCTTCAAACTATAAATCAATCAATCAATCAAATTTTATTTGTATAGCACATTTCAGCGGCAAGGCATTTCAAAGTGCTTTACATCATATCAAAAAAAAAAAACAGAAACATG
>CAEFZX010011117.1:0-75101 GCA_903066825.1 Alfaro cultratus
GAGCCAGCTCTGCAGATGAGGCGGTTCAGTCTCTGAGTGTCTCTCTTCTTTGCATTGCCCCCCCAACAAACAATTGCATAAAATATAACCGTAGATACAATGGACTTATAAAACATGTACAGGAGTTTAGAGCACACATTAAAGGAGGCCAATCTCCTCAAAAAATACATTCTACTCTGTGCTTTCTTGTACACATTGTCTATATTGGAAAACCAGTTCAGCTTATTGTCCAGTTGTAGACCCAAGTATTTGTATGTACTGACCACCTCCACCTCTATACCATTGATGGTAATAGGCTGAGGAAAGAGGGGCGCCCTGCGGAAGTCGAGAACCATCTCTTTTGTTTTAGAGATGTTCAGTTGGAGTTTATTCCTGTGACACCATGCCCCGAAGTCCCTCACCAGGCTCCTGTACCCCCCCTCTCCACCCTCTTTAATACACGCCACAATGGCAGTATCATCCGAAGAGGGGCGAAAGAACAACAGTAGCAACAGTAATCAATAAAAAACAAAACAATGAGCTGCACAAGACTGAAGATGGATGGAAACAAACACAGAAAAGAGAAGTTAAAGTGGTGCTGTTTTTATATGAAGACCTGTAGAAACGCATTTGTGTTAATGACATAATCATGACGAGCAACACGAGTTATCTTTAATGCTACTGATAGCTTTCCTTCCTGGCATCTTATAGCCTCCGGAGATCAGCAAACTCTCCAAACATCTCCATTAATAAGGTGGCTAAACCTGCTCACGATCAGTTTGTTAGGTGTAGTGGCTTTCCTTCTTAAATTAAATTAAATAAGTTTGGGTATACTGAGCTTTCCATACACTAACAGCTGGGTTACCCGCTACCAAAAGTCTTACCTCTTTCTTTTTCTCTCCTCTTCGTCCTGAGCTCCTCCAGGTTGTTAGAAAGCCCACCAGCTTTATGGCGAACTTTATTTAATCTCCACATTTCACAGGCAGCAAAACACAATTTCGCATAAAACTACAAAAGCAAACTTTCCGCCAGATGCTCAGTTCATATCGGCGTCACCAGGAACTGTAACCATGGCAGTCAAGACATCCGGGACTCTTGCTCGCTGCTGTCGCTTCACCTCCCTTTACTGGCTGCATCGCCGCCTAGCGGACGCACAAAATGCAACGCTTGAATTTATTTTTGTTTTGAAGCTGCTACAGCTACAAGTGGATTAGTTGACACGAATAGCAAAGAAAAAAAAGGTAGAAGTCCAATCTTATGCAAAAAAGTATTTTTTATTGTATAAAAGTAATCTTAAAGCACAAGGGGAATATTTGATTTGAGAAAGTATGATCATTATGTGGCTAAAAACCTGGTGACATATTTTCAAGATTCATTGGATTTTTAAAGAATGCTGTAGTATTTCTGGGTTCATGATGATATGCACCCCGACAGTTCCCAGGGCCCTTAGCAGAGAAACAGGCACAAAGAGTCATAAATTTATACAATATTCTTGACATACCAGAAACAAATACAGGATCATTTTCACATATACTGTAGCAATTAAATGTTAAAACAATTTACTATGTGCATGCTCTACATGGGACACCAGAAAGAAGATGAGTACAGTCTAATACAAAACTATAATATTTATTTTGCATTAACACATTTATGTGCAATGTACACCAATGTACACTTTTTTAACAAAGTTTTTTAAAAAACACCCTAAACAGTTAAATTTTTTATGAATACAAAGACGGTAAAAATAATTGAGAGATGTTTTCTTGGCCACAAAATCCTAGTGGCGGAGGAGTGAATAAATATCAACAGATGAGTAAAAGTATACAGGGACTGTTTTTTTTCAATTGCAGTCCTTGAACCAACATATGAAGTTATTCAATGAAGAAATTTAATGTAGAAGTCTCCCAGGTGAAATATCGGACAATAGACATGACATGTAGTAAATACACACCTTTATGTGGTACAGAGTGCCTAAAAATAATTAAAAAAGTACAAATAGTACCAAAATTAAAAGGTCCATTTTATTTACAAGTTTTTTATGTTGACTTTTTAACCCATGTAGTTCTGGTTAGAAATGATGCGTAGCTTCATTCTGAGCTTCTACTGGGCTAAGAAGTCAATTCTTCTCACGACTCTGTCCTCTTGGATTTCTTTTTCTGTGGAAGATTAATAGAGTTAGTTACAGTTACTGTACATGAAACAGACCATTTTAGAGTTCATTAATCTGCTAATCTTGAGTGCTTTTTGTACTTTTTTGTGGACGTCAGCCGAGTTGGATTGTGTTATCGAGGCATTTTGTGTAGAAATTTCAGCTTCCTCTGGAGCCTCGTCTGATTTTAATTTGTTTTTCTCTGAAAGAAAATGAAGAGTAAGGTAAACAAACTCAGAAAAACTGCACACTGCCATAATCACATTCTGCTTATGACTCACTTTTCTTTTTTTTCAGAGGACTTGTGATTTCCAGACTCCCCTCGTCTGCCTCTAATGTAGATTTATTGTTTGTATGATCGTCATCTTTTGGCTTCTCTTCCTCAACTAAATCATTTTCATCAGACTTGTCTTTTTTCTTTTTTGCTTTCTTTTCTTCAACTACTTCCTCTGGGGATTCTTTGCAGCCAAGAGACTCTCTTTTCTTCTTCTTTGATTTCTTTTTCCCACCCATTTGCTCTGAATTGTATTTGTCTTCAACATTTTCTACTGCCATAGTTTCATGCTCTAAATTTTCCTCCATAATGCTTTTGTCTTTCTTTTTCTTTGCTTTCTTTCCTTGATCGTTTTGCTCACATTTCTTGTTGCCTCCAGCTTCCTCTGTACTTGTTATGATTTGCTCTGGATTTGCTTTCAAATCATCGTCTATCCATTCTAAATTCCCTTCAATGTTAAGCAACTTTTTCTTCTTCTTTTCTTTCTTTTTATGCATTTCAGCCGAATATTCCTCACTACTGATTTTCTCTTTTGTTACTATTTGCTTAGAATTCTCTATTTCTTCAATGTTTTGCTCACCACTTTCTTCATCCCCCACACTTATATAGTCTAAATTACCCTCCATATTGTCATTTTCTTTCTTTTTCTTTGGTTTTGGTGTACTAGGTTTTATTTTTTTATCTGGTTGTTTCAAATTTTCTTCACTAACAACCATCATTTTCTTCTTTTCGTCTATTTGAGCTAAACCTTCCTCACTGCTGGATTTGTCTTTTTCCTTCTTTTTCGCTTTCTTTTTCTGTAAGTTTAACACAGAAATGTTCTCATCGTCACTGCCTCTCTTTTCCATCTTTCTTTCTTTAGTCGTTCTCTTTGCTCCTTCTGTCTTACCAGCATCCTCCTGCTCTGTGGTTTCACTCCTTTTTTGGTTACTGTCTTTTCCATCACTATTTGTCTCATTTGCACTCCCCTCTATCTTGTCCTCATTTTCTTTCTTTTTCTTCTTTTTTTTGGTTTCACGTGCCATTTCATCTTCGGCATTCACAGGGACCAACATTTCTTGTAATTGTGTTTGTTTTTCAAATTTCTCAGGAAGTCCGGACGAAGCCTGCTTGTCCTCTACACTTTTTACTCTTTTATTCGGACTCTGCTTGCTCGGGGAGGACACATGCGCTGGATTTTCTTTCTTGCTCCTTTTTGCTGTATTCTTCTTTGTCGGTGTTCCAACTTTCTCTTTGCCCTGTTGATTCTGTCCAATTGTCTCACCATTTTGCTGGACAGGAGCGTCAGATTTTGACAGGGGTTTGGCTTGCGGCTTTCTGACTCTCTTTTTCTTGGGTTGCGATTCAGAGGCCAGAGAGTTGATGGTTTCCATCTTGGCAACGTCGGCCTCTGCAGAGACACAGCAAACAGAAATTTGGCTGAATGATTCAAACACCAGCGGTAGTTGCATTTACTTTTTCAGATTTTGTTGTGTTACAACCACAAACTTTAATATACTTTTTGACATTTTATGACAACAAGATTAAGATTCACACAAGCACAGTCATGTCTTCAAACGGCTCCAGGCAAAGTCCACACCTATGCTCTTCATCCAATCTGACTGAAGTTTAGTTATTTTGCAGAAAAGAAACTGAAACTCATCTCCAGATGCTCAAAGCTGGTAGTAACACACCCAAATAAAATCTACAGTTGTAATCACCGCAAGTTATATTTCTGCAATGTATTGACTCAGAGAGGCTGAACATAAATGCGTGCCACACTTTTCATATTCTTACTTGTAAAAGGTTTTACTCCTCCCATTTCACAATTAAATTAAAATGAAGTTTGTGGCTGTGACAAGACAAAATGTAAAACATTTCAACATGTAGGACTACTTCTGCACAGCACACAGCAAAAATATTCACATTGCCAAAATGTACACAAACACTCTCCCACCTGTCCACTGGTCGAGTAATTTCTTCCACTTCTCTATATCCAGGCTGCTGTCAGAGTCTGATCCGTCACCGGCGGCTTTCTCCGTTGTGTTAGGCTTAGATTTCTTTGCTTTAACACTTTGACTTGGCTTTTCGTCACTTTTTTTTCTTTTCGCTGAAACAGACTTTTAAAAAAAAGAAAAAAGAAATCACACACAAAAAATGATTGAAAATATTGAAGAGGTGACACAGAGGGAGATGAAAGGTTTACCTTCTTTGGTGAAGCTGGGATTTTAGCTGGTTTATCCATCTTCTTCCTTGATGAGGCAGTCTTGGCTTAATATGACAAGCAGACAAAATATGTTAAAAGGAATCTGAATACTTACTAATAGTATTAATACTAGCCACATTAATTTCCAAAATATGAATGCCAGTAAGAGAGAAAAATAAAAGCTGCACCTTTAGAAGGAGTCTTTTGTTCTGATTTCTGACACCTTTTCATTTTTGGGTCCCTGTCAGGAGTAAAAACAACAGTTTGAGTTCATGTCGAAGCAGGAAAAATCTCCAGATAAAATAGTTTTATTTGATAAAAAAGGCTCACTTTAACCATGATTTGTAGATGTCTAATAAAGAAACTGATGGTTTTGACTCCGCCTGTACGAAATAAAAAACAAAGTTAAAACATCTAATTCAATACAGATGAACAGACTGTATTTCAAACTTGGTATCATTTCAATGAAACAGTTCTTGCACTACCCTGCTGTTTTCTTAATTCATTAATTACATGTAATATTATAATGTTCTAACCTCCCCCAGACTCAACTGCATCTCCATTTTGACAAAATTAATCTATCAAATTGGCTTTACTGTATTTAATACATTAAAAATCGAAACCAATACTAGAAGATCTCAAATAACCAAGAAATCATTTTTAATCTTATTGCTCATGACAGAACCCAATCATGAGAGACACTGTGTCAAAAATATTTCAGTTATGGTGTTTTAAATGACACATTCTCAGTTTTGGTGTGAGTTTTACCTAATTTAGAGAACATTCACTTGCACATTTGTTGTTGTTTTTTTTTTTTTTGCTTTTTAAATTCATCAGATTGTCTGAGAAATAATCCAGAACTTCCATTCTTTCTGGGTAATGAATGAATATTTCTCAACATGAGAAAGAGAAAATAACATTTCATTCAAGTGAGGTATGTGGTTGAAAGTCAGGAAATAGAAAAATAGCTACTCAGATTTTCAATGTCAATGGTCAGAGTAATCATGAATTATAAATCCTGACCAAAACAGCTGAACAAGAACACAAGGTTTCCTTAATGAGGAAGATGATAATGACAGTAAAAGACTCCTCATAACTGCAGCGTTATTATTTTAGTGTGTGATAATGCCATTTCAATGACAAATACATTTTCAAATATACAAATATATTTTCCTAGGGTACCAAAAATTAGGGTCAGGCACTGTATGCCAATAACTTTACTGTAAATGCACACAGCTATTTAACATTAGAAGAGGGCTGCCCAAAAATGTACACAGTACAGATCTGATTGAAACAAGATGATATGAAGGATTTTCTATGCTCCCATGTCTTACACAGCTGTAAGTACACTTTTATCACACGAAAAATATTGGATAAAAGGGACCTTTAAAAACTGAACTGAAATTATCATGAGAATTTGTTTGAAGAATGACTTTCAACTCGTTCTTATTTCTTTTAAGCAACTTCATATTCCATAGCACCTGAATGACAAACAGTTTTAGGTCCTTAATACAAAAGTAAAGAAAACACTTTTTTGGGATCAACCTATTTAGCGAGAACCATTCTTTTAAAAAGCTTTTCATTTTAAATATGTTAAATCTACAAGTTGATGGTTTTCCTCTTATATTTCACTCTTTTGCAGAATGATAATAACTCCTTAAATCTCCCAATCCGAGGATTCCGCTGACCGACAACAAGCACCACAGCGATCCCATCATCCCAACCAGCGTTCCTGCAAATCGCAGTACATTTTCTTATCCCATGAACATTGCAGAAAACCCAATAGGCTACATTTACGCAACTGATAATATGCAGCTTTTCTGAACTGGTGTTGTTGAACTGGTAAGACATTATTACAATAACTGCTAATGCAAGAAAGCATTTTAATGCAAGTAACTATTTGTTCTGAAACATCGGAGGGCTGAGTTGGAACCAGGATACGTTTTGTCACTGGAAAGCACCAAAAGACAAAACATACTCACGAATCATCTTCTGATTAGTGTTTCATAAGTTCGCAGCACTTTTGCGGAGTTTGGCGCATTTTTTTGCAAATATTAACGTTACTAATCTATGCAACATTGTGTCTGTGTGCACTGTGTTGACCTGTGGGCTGTGTCTCTGAAGCTCCTCTGCAGCTGAAAGGAAACCATGCTCCTTCAAATGGCGGTAGATGAGCTGGTTCAGCTCCAGTTGTGATGCGTTCACGGACATGATCAAAACGAAAACGGACAAGCAAACAGAAAGCTACAGAAAGGAGGATTTTGTCGTTAAAACTAGCCACATAGTACACGGACTTGTTTAAACTGAAACCCGCATGTTGAACTCTGATACAGGAAGCATTTCACTGAACCGCTACAGTGCATCATGGGAGATGTAGTTCGTAGTGTTGGCGTTGCCGCCTTTTAGTTTTCATCATTTCACGGATTATTCAACCACATTTTAAAGGAAACCAAATTCCTTAACGTTTAGATCAGAATTAATGTGTTTTAAATTTATTTACAATTCATATAAAAACTGAATTATCTGAATAATACAGATAATTCTAACAAGTTTTTTTCTAACACAAGTTATCATTTTTGAATTAATTTTAAACAATCTTCAGTCTGTGTTTAGGAAGCACCAGAACACTGCTATTTGGTCTGTGCCTGTTTTTTGTGTGTTTTGGTGTTGACCTTTGTCCTCTCCAGGGTGTATCCTGCCTTTTGGCCAATGACTGCTCAAAACATAGTTCCCAGCCTCTCCAACAAGAATAGCTGGGTATAGACCAGGGGTGGGCACTGCTGGTCCTTGAGGGCCGGTGTCCTGCAACTCTTAGATGTCTCCCTGGTCCAACACACCTGAATCACCTCCTCTGTGCAGTCAGGTTCTCCTGAATCCTGCTAATGACCTCATTATTTGACTGAGGTGTGTTAAAGTAGAGATACATCTAAAAGTTGCAGGAGACCGGCCCTCGAGGACCAGGAGTGCCCACCCCTGGTACAGACAATGGAGGGATGCTCTTAAGTTTGAGGGAAAGTTTAGGACAGAGTGAGAAATTCAATAGAGGAAGGTCTAGACGCAGGGGTGTGCAATCCTGGTCCTCGAGGGCCAGTGTCCTGCAACTCTTAGATGTCTCCCTGGTCCAACACAGCTGAATCAAATAGCTGAATCACTTCCTAAGTGCAGTCAAGTTCTCCGGAGTCCTGCTAATGACCTCATTATTTGACTGAGGTGTGTTGAAGTAGAGACGCATCTAAAAGTTGCAGGAGACCGGCCCTCGAGGCCTGGAATTGCCCACCCCTGCTAGAGTACCACCACAAAACATCCAAATCACGGAGCTGGAGAAGGAGTATCTCCGGCTTGGTCAAACCCTAAACATTTACTATGTCAGAAAGCTTTTGACTTCTGGTCTGGGTTCCATCAGCTTTCTCTCTTGGCTGAAAAAAAATAATCAACTTTGTTTAAAAAAAACATTGGTACTTTGATCCTGGAAAATTGCAAGCATAAAAATTGATCTTTCTGAAAGAGAGCATTGCAGTAACAAACACAAGGCAAAAGAATTTCAAAAAGGTGTACTGGACTTTAGAAAAGAATTGGATCAACATTTGAAGTCAGAGGAGTTTGCTGCCACATCCAATTAATTAGCCATTAGAAAAAAAAAAACTTTTCAGAACCCAATACTTACTTTTCAGAGAAGAGTACATTGCAAAATTAACAACAAAAACATCTTGAAGCTAATGTTAAGCTCTCAGGGGAGACTGAGGTCAAGTCCACAGACTGATTAATCCCACCTAGAGTAGTTTTCAAGTCTTTGTAAGAAAGAAAAGTGAAGTGCATGCATGAGTTTGTTCAAGAACATATTACAATATCACCCCACAAGCTAAAAATAAGCTTACTCTTGTTATCCTATAGGCACATTTTCAGCTTTGCAGAGTTTTGTTCACCTCTTCTGCTCTTGCTGAAAAAATAGCAAATCTCCTATTCCTGAGCCAGACAATCAACAAACCACCCAGTCAAACAATCCAATCAGAGAGCTGCCGGGAAAGCTGGTCTCCTCTCTCTCAGGTGTGTTTGGATAAACATGTGACCCTTACTTCTCTGATTAGTTTGGGGAGAAAATAAAGCTAGCTGGGCAGAGGACATGCCAGGCTGGGAGAGGTGGTTGTGAGACCTTGGGTCAAATTAAAGGGGAGAATGCAGAAGGCTGCAAACTGAAAGAGCCCCATTCATCAGAACAGCAGGAAAGGCAAACAGACTGGATTCCAAATTCAATGTCGGTGCTCAGCGGGTCTCACCAAGATTGATTTCAACACCTTCCACAATCCTTTTTTTTATTTTTTTTTTTTAACCTCACTAACATACGATTATAATCAGCTCAGTCAGAAAAGATGGCTGAATTGGTTCCTGTTTGCAGTGTCAAAAGGATAGATTGAGGTACAACTATTTACACAATTTGCTGTGTCACATTTTTATAGTTAAATTTTATTTAAGCATCGATGCAAAACACATAGTAAGTCTAATGAAGCAGAAACAACACAAAATAAGTTGAAAATTTCCCTTTGCTTTAATAGCAAGAGGCCACAAAATAACAGATACATTTATACAGGTTAGCCCAGGAAATAAATCTGCATTCCAGGTGTTTAGCATCGCTCATCTGTGGTCTCTTTGCAGGTAATTACCTGCTACTTCCACCAGTGAAATCTTCTTACCGCAGCCTGCCATTCCTCATTTGCCACCTGAGTAAATTTATAAAACAGGTTTAAGCAAAACACTTGCACAGATGTGTGAACACTTAGATCATTTCATAACAGAACCAGTGGACAAAAAGCACACAAACTCATGCACAGTCTGATTTCACTGTGCGATCCTTGTAGTATTTAATCCAGATGACTGGAAAGAAGGTTGCAATGAAGTGTTGCCGCTGGCCTCGCTGGCCAGGTGCTGCTTCAACTCCATGAGAGCCAAGTTAAACATATGCACGGAGTGCTCGAGGTCTGGATCTGAGAGCATCACCGCTGAGCTCCAGTCCGGAAGCAGCTGATGAGTGGATGTTGAAATTCCTAGAAAGGGTAAACACTTTATGATCTTTCAACTCTGATTAAAAGACAAGCATGAATGTTTGTTCTTTCATTACCTTCATACAGAAGGGGTACTCCAACCTCTATTTCTCTATCTCTGCTGCAGGCCTTTCATCACCTGCTTTCCTCTGCTCCAAAACATGCAGTCTCACCTGCTTGGAGGGACTTGATGTTGAGTTGAGATGCGGCGCCATATGCACGGTGATTCCTTGTTTGGGCCGAAACCTATGAACTCACACCTCTTGCAGTGGTATTTACAACAAAGTGCTATCTTTTTTAGGCACAATTTTGAAAAAGAAATTACATTTTCCATTAGATTTTTCTGTAGTAGGCTTGACAAAAAGAAAAAATAACTCCCAACAATTGAAACAAGACTCTACACTGTACACTGTACATAACATGGAGACAAGTCGAACAGAAATGAGGGAAAGCTTTTGATTCTATCCTGAGAAATAAAAATGAAAAATCAATCAATCAATCAAATTTTATTTGTATAGCACATTTCAGCAGCAAGGCATTTCAAAGTGCTTTACATAATAAACACAAAAAAAAAAAGAAAAAGAAGCACTTCCATCCAAACTCACTCAGATTAGTAGAGAGAGGGAGTAATGTCCAGGCTTACGGGCAGGGCTCTCTTGATTAGAAAGGGGTTAGTGTTCACAGCGTAGGGGAGCAGCCGTATTCAGTAACACTAATGATTCCTTTTGCCAAAACTAACATCTGGTGAAAACTAACACAGAGCAGCAGCAGGAGCTGCAGCCAGATATAAAGATTATACTAGAAACATGTTGACTTTATGAAGTACGTCTACTTTCATTTGAGTATTTAGAGGAAGGTTTTTGAACTAAACTTGGAGAATCTATAAAGATTTTGAAAGAGCTTTCTTCACCTTTAATGTGAAATATATCTTTTACATTTTGACTCTAAACCAGTCAAAGCTATTTAGAGCAAAATGTATATTTACCCGATCAATTTTACTAACATTCTCCATTCTCTATCTACTTGAAAAGACATTACTTGTAGTAAGTATCTTTACATGTGAACTAACAGGCTAAGTGTAAAAAAAACTGGCATGTAATGGATCAAAAGTGAGAAATTAGTCAGTTTAATCTAACTTTGGACGCTGGTCTCATTAGTGACATCAATGAGACCAACTGACATGACCACTGACCTACTTTGAGTCACGTTGTTTCCGTATGTATACAACTGAGATTTTCAAGAATATCTGTCACTTCTCACATTTTAGTCTTGCATCAGACAAACAAACATTTATTGAAATAAATAACATAAACCCCCCAAACATTTTATATATTTAGTGTTTGTTTTTTCAGTCTCCCAAAAGGTGTTAGGATAAGGTTGGCTTTTTTTAAGAATACTTATATTACAGCATTCTTGGTAAATGCTTGAGTTCTTAGTAGGCTAAGGCTATTTTGGAGATATGTTAATGTGCAACAGGACAGGAAAATACTGAATGTGAGTGAGTACATGCTTGAGGTCAGTATTTTTGCTTTTGTGGTGTTAGAGATGAGTGAGGTTACCAAAAACAGACACAACTGCTAAAGACTGAGACATAATTTCTTACATCAAAACTTTCCACGTCATATTTTCAGGTAAAAAATCTAGAAGGAATGAAAAATAGATACATCCCAACCAGTCTCTCCATTGTTTTCAAAATGGATAGGAAATTTTGAAGCAAACCTTTTTGACACAAATGCACATGTTTGAGTCACATCTTCCAAAACAAGAAGCACTTCCACATATGTACAACTATTAGTGTGTGAATGTGTGTGTGTGAATGCATGAAAACATTTTTGTGGAGTATGTCAGATTGATGTGTTGCTGCTTTCTGCTTAACACAGAAACCACTGCAAAGATGGATTATATAAGAACCAAAACGTTTACCTGACATAAAATGCAAATGCTGTGTTTTTGCCTTGATTTTTGCAACTGTGTTCAGAGTGTCTCAGTCTAGAAAGAAAATGCATGAGTAAACATAATGGTATAAAACTTAAAGTGCACAACTATGATTTTCCTTTTGCTCTTTTCAGGTTTTACGTGCCTCAGACTTGGACACTCCACACCAAAGATGCCGCCGCAACTGCTAAAAAACATGTCCAACCGCAGCTGTGCTCTCTTTGGGACATGGGCCCATACCTCCTCTGGTTTCCAAACAACCTCCATACCCACAGGTCCTAATATCAACATTTGCAGGGGATGATGTTTTACCTTCCAGTGTGTTTACCAAATGCTATATTCAACAGATCAATCATTATGTGGGCATAAGCTATGTATCAGTTCAGTTACCCTGGGGTGCTAGAAAGGTTTTAGAAAGTATATGTGGTAGAACATACCAAAACAGAAATGTGCAAAAATACAGGTCTTATACAAATGTTAGAAAACAATATCATAATATTTATTTTAACAATTGCTTCAGTATTAATTACTTGTTAACTTTCACATTCAACTGCAACGACAGTCTGTAGTTGTTTCAGAAATTCCTTCAAAATGCTCCAGAGGGTCATCTAACTTTAAGATATGTAGTTTTAATTCACTTCAAGTACTCAAAGGTTTTCCTATCATAGTTCAAACACGGTCACTGCTGAACCTACATAAAGGTAGAAAGTTTGTCAACAGGATGTGCTTCATTTTACTTTAGTTTGTATGAGATACAGGATGTTTTATCTCGGGAGAAATTAATTGGCTATATGAGTACCAGCAAGTAAGCTCTACAAACATATTTTTAAAGCTTTGATCTTAGCAGAAATAGTTAAACAAAGATAAATAAAAAACATCTGTGAAATGTGTGTTAATGTAATATACAAATTGCAAAGTGTAGTTACAATACATTCAACAGTAATTCTTCAAAGTGTTGGATTTACATGTAATGCATACAGATTTACTTCTCTGTTTTCTGTATTTGAAGCAATGTGTGCATTCATGTTTGCTATTATTTTCACATTCTGATGTTTTTTCTAGTTTTGTTTATTCCTTATTTCAGCTAGTTTGACAGGACCTGCTGTGTGTGATGCCCTTGTGAGTAATGACTTTTCTCAGTTCCTTTCCGGGTTTGACCACCGTCTCATTTCATGCAGAACCTAAAATCTGTCCAGAAATGTCTTGCTTCCTTTGTTTTTTTCTGTTTATTTGCTTTGTGTCAAATGTCTCACTACAAATGTATTCTAAATTCAAGAGCACATTAAAATAGAATAGATTAGTCTCTCAAAGTCTAGTGTGTGAGACGTATCAAAATGAGCACAATAATTAGAGTATAAAACCTAAAAAGTTTTACTGGAACAAATTCCCTCCTTCCCAGTCAAAATCAATCTGCAGCACTATGAAGGGCTACACAGAGGAGATGTTGTGGAGCAATAACTCCACTCATGAGCTGCAGCTGAAGCTCTGCAGTCCCGCTGTGCTCTGTGGACCCTCGGGGTGATTTGTAAAGTGCTTCTTTTACGCTTGCTCAGAGATGTTATCAGAGGCCGGGGAGTTTGCTCTGTCTCTCCGCTCAGGTCTGCCACCCCCGTAAAACAGCAGGAATAGTAGGAACGTGTTTGTGACTGCTGTGGAGCAAAGTGGGGAACAGTGTTCGGGATTGTGGCTTTGGGCCCCAACAGCCACCCGGAGAACCAACTTTCCCCCAGCAGGTATTTTGTGAGTGGAGGTCTTTTTCTGTAGATTCTCTGTCTGACACGGAAACACCCAAGAGGGAAACATTTCTAATGCAATTTATGAAGATTGGACCGGATTTTTTAACATGACCTTGAAGAAGCATAGGTGGAATAAAATGTTTAAATGCTCAAATTCTAAAGGCAATAAAAACAGTTTTTACATGGAACAGAGCAAAAATGTTGAAATATCCATGTTGCTTAATTGTGTATAACCTTAAACACTTGATGTAAAGTCTGAATGAACACCTGGATACAGCAGCAATACACCTATGTGTGTTGTGTGAGTTTTTTGGAGCAGGGGGGCCTCATGTTTTTTCAGTGGGCCAGCCAGGCAAATGGGCGGGGTTGATTGGTCCTCTAGGAAAAGTGAAATGCTTTCATTTAGGCTGGCACAGTTTGGAGAGCCAGCGAGGATGAAGGTGTATTTTTGTCTTTAGGAAAGTTATGAATTGCTCAGCCCCAGTTCAAGTGTAACGAGAGACGACTGCAGCATGTAATGAGAGGATATTTTCTTACAGCAAAAATGATTTACTGACGACATACAAAATATCAGCAAACTTCATTGATTTAAACCATGGCAACAACAACCCTGACTGGTTTCTCAGTGATGAGCCTGCTGAGCCTTGGCTACCTGAGCTGGGATCTGATGAGCCCCAATCAGGTGGAAAACGAGCCTGACCAAACTTTCAATGACAGGTCTCCTGTCCAGCAACCTCCTCATATAATCTTTATCATGACAGATGACCAGGGCTTCAACGACATTGGCTATCACAGCTCTGACATTAGGACACCCGTACTGGATAAACTGGCTGCAGATGGTGTGAAGCTGGAGAATTATTATGTTCAGCCCATCTGTACACCGTCCCGAAGTCAACTCATCACCGGCAGGTAGAGTGTTTTATCTATTAGATCTTTCATCTTTATTCATCTGAAGCAAACAGAGATATTTCTCTTATATGTAAGCATCTAGCAGATGTTTCTATTTACTTTCAAATGTCATGCTAAAAAATAAAATGGTTCAAATTGATATTAAAATATATGAATGTGTGTTTCAAATAGAATGCATAGATTTGCAATTGCATGTTTTTCTATAAGAGTAAAAGCAGTTGTTTTTATTGAAGACAAAGATAACCTCAATTCTTGTCAACTCAGTGATGCCTTCAATGTACTGTCATGGTTTCCACAAATGTCCACTGAGCAAAGAGATTTCCTCACAACTATAAATTATTAATATCTGTGCACTAGTTGATGAATCTTTCAAAAATTGTTAAGTCTTCTTTTCTTAAAAATGCTAAAATAGCAGCTGTGTTTGTAATATACCAATAAATTTACCATTTTTGTTGAACTCTTTATATGGGCTTTCTCTACCAAGGGAAGCAATGATTATGTCAGAATGTCAGGTCTAATCTGTTTCCATTCTGATAAATAGTTTCTTTAAATAGTTTGTTTCATTGTTTCATTGTTTTTGTGTAGATTTAACACTGCATCTTAAAGATTTTGTCAGTTGTTTAGTTGTTCAGTTGTTCCTTTGTAAACAGATTAAATTGGTTTAAAACACAAAAAACAAGGAAAAGCAGGAACCTTTTCATGTTTTCTTGAAGTGAAAAGATAAAGTCCAGTAGCTTTGTGAAGTGTCAGAGCAACACACAATATGCAAAGTAGCTTCTGTATCATTTCTGACCTACTGTTAAACCTATCAGAATATCATTATCAGTTTCATGAGAATATGGAGCATAATGTATTTACCTCTTTCAGCCCCTCAAAAGAAACCTATGCCAAAAATGAGTTAATTTTGTTTTTTGTTGTTGATTGCTGTGGCGCAAACAAAGCATCTGCTGCACCTACAGGAAAGCAAAACGTGCATAGTGTATTTCTTACACCTTATGTATGTGAGCTTTCAGTTCTTATAACTCTCTCCCTAAGAACGTCTTGGCCTGAACTTTGTTACTTATTTCATCTTGATGTACCAACATAAAATGGTCGAGGTTGGAATCTGGGACCTCTCAAATCTATTTTCTATCTCCTTCTGTCACTATCATTTTACAGTGTTTTGGATATCCTTGACATTGATAACAAACTTCTTCCTTTCTGATTGCCTTTATATTGTCTATCTCTACAGGTACCAAATTCATACTGGCCTTCAGCACTCCATCATCCGCCCACGCCAACCCAACTGCCTGCCCTTCGACCAGGTCACCCTCCCTCAGAGACTTCAGCAGCTTGGCTACTCAACCCACATGGTTGGCAAGTGGCACCTGGGCTTCTACAAGAAGGAGTGCTTGCCCACGAGACGAGGCTTTGACACATATTTGGGCTCTCTGACGGGCAGCATGAACTACTACACATATGAGTCCTGTGATGGCCCCAGCCTTTGTGGTTTTGATCTCTATGAGGGCGAGTTGGCTGCCTGGAGACAGAGGGGTAAATACTCCACACATCTGTACACTCAGAGAGTTCGCAAGATCCTAGCGGCCCATGATCCTCTGTCCCAGCCACTCTTCATCTTCCTGTCCTTTCAAGCTGTTCACACACCTCTGCAGTGTCCTCAGGAGTACATCCACCCGTATAAGGAGCTGGAGAACGTTGCACGTAGGAAGTACGCCGCAATGGTCTCCATTGTAGATGAAGCCGTTCGCAACATAACGTATGCTCTCCGCAAGTATGGATATTATCAAAACAGCGTGCTAATTTTCTCCACTGATAATGGTGGCCAGCCTTTGTCTGGGGGCAGCAACTGGCCACTTCGAGGACGTAAAGGTACTTACTGGGAGGGTGGTGTCCGAGGTTTAGGGTTTGTCCATAGCCCTCTCTTGAGGAAGAAAAGGAGAGTTAGTAAAGCACTGGTACACATTACTGACTGGTATCCCACATTGGTCGGGTTGGCAGGTGGCAATGAGACCCTGACTGAGGGGGTTGATGGGTACAATGTCTGGGAGGCCATCAGTGAAGGAAAAGAGTCACCCAGATTTGAGATACTCCACAATATCGACCCTTTGTACAACTATGCACGCACTGGCTCCCTGGAGAAAGGATTTGGGATTTGGAATACCGCAATTCAGGCCTCCATACGAGCAGGAGACTGGAAACTTCTGACCGGAGACCCTGGTTATGGAGATTGGATCCCACCTCCTATTCTTCCAGGTTTTCCTAGGGAATATTGGAACCTGGAGAGACACATTAAACCTCGCAAATCTGTGTGGCTCTTTAATGTTTCCGGAGATCCCTATGAACGTTTTGACCTGTCTGAACAGAGGCCAGATGTTGTGAAGGAGCTCTTAGCCAGACTGGTGTACTACAACAGGACGGCAGTACCCGTAAGGTATCCCTCAGAGGACCCACAGGCAGACCCCCAACTAAATGGTGGAGCCTGGGGTCCCTGGATGGGAGATGAAGAGGAGGAGATCTGGGACACTGTTTACAAGAAAGAAAACATGGAATGGAAAAGAAAGTTTAAGATGTTCAAAAGCAGGTCATTTTTTAGAAGACTCAACACAAGGATGATGTCTAACAAAATATAGAAGCAAAATAATGAAGTAAAAACTGAAGATATAACTGAAAAAATATAACTGAGATATCATCAAGGATGATGTCTACGAAAGTATAATAAATTAGGTCAAGATCAAGACATTTTAAATGCGGATTCACAATAAAAGAGAAGATACTGCTGCAGTGGACCAGGTCCTCTGATCCAGTTAAATACATTTGGGTTTAAACATAAACCTACAATATGCACTTAATCATAAGAGACTAAGACTTAAAACTGAGGTATGAAACTTTTATTAAAAAAAAGTTTAATACATATTTATTAAAATTGTCACCATGTGCTGACAATATGACAGATAACCCATGAAAAAAACAAGCTCTTCCACCTCCTCCTAGTGCTATTATTTCCTCTCTTATTCAGAAACAGCCAATCAAAGCAAGGAGAAGCATCTTAGTGCTGTCAGTCAACCTTGTGTATGTGCTGCTTAATGTGCTAATGGTGTCAGCGGTGGCATGAGCATTTGTGGCATGCTCTGCTGATGGTGAGGAGCTGTCACATAGCAGAGAGAAAGGGGAGATGGTGAGCAGCACATACACAAGAATGATTGCCAGTGGTAAGACTCTTAGCTCCTTAGAGGTTTATTTCTGTAGTTAGCACTGGAAGCTTTGGGAGAAGGCAGAAGAGCTTGATTTTTTTCACATATTATCTGTCTCGTATGACATACGACAACTTAAACAAATGTGAAAAACTTTTTTAAAATAAAATTTACATTCCCCAGCTTCAAGTCAGTGTTTCAATGAGCCAAAATGTAAAGAAGGAGCTATGTGCAATATGATTTTTATAATATGTAAGAGAGTTCTGCTACAATCTCCACATAGCGCCAGTTATCGTTTTTAAAACAACCAGAACACCTCTTTGTCCATATTGTGCTTAAATGACAATCATATAATGTGGATATTACTGATGGAGGCAGGTACTGTATGTAATCAGAAACAGTTGTTTTAATTAGCTTAGACATTGAAAGGAAACCTTTCATTTCAATTTGAGTATTTAATGTTAAAACCTTATTCCATCCAAAAATGGTTGATTATTATTTTATTTTCTTTTTCCCCCAAAAAGAACAACAACCGTATAATGATGGGTTTGAGGAGTTTTGTTGTAGCAATTTGCTTTTTATATCTTTTTAAAAATATTTAACCACTTTATTAAATTTTCTTGAACCTCAAATGGCTGAGAGCTGATAAGCTTCTAAGTGTCTAATTCAGGGAATTAGAAACTATCACTTCTTAATTAATCAGAAGTGAAAACTCTTCTGATTCATTTGTCTTCTCATTTACAGCGTGTACTATTTTGAGGTATACGAAAAAGTACTATTTTTGAGGTAATAGTAAATTTTAACCAGTTGTTCTTATGTTACACAATACATGTCATGATGGGTCCTAGTTTCTTTACCCACATACAGACCACCACCAGGAGAACAGACAATCAGATGAATAAAGTTTATTTTAACAATGATGAAAGAGTGAGATTGTGTGATTCTTGTCCTTGTGGATGGAAACCAGGGCCATCTGTACTCTGAAGACCAGTGAGAAAGATGGTGAGTTTGAGGTTGTCGGAAAGTGGAACTTCAGGAAAAATTAGTCTTCATTTCAAGGTCTTACTTGAAATGAAGAATAACTTCCTCCAGTGTGGTAGTACAGTGGGTTCCGGGTTATGGTCTCTTTGTAGGTTTCCTTGAAGTGATCTGGGTTCCAGTGTGAGGTCTTGACTGAGTGAGATCTTGGGAGGTAGGTGTAGCAGCTGCGGTGGAGGGCGGACATGTAATCAGGTGAGGAGGAAGGAGGAGCAAACCGACTGCTCCTTGGCAGATTAACCATAATCCAGGAACGGTTTATGGTTAATCTGCAGAGGCAAAAAAGGGACTCGGGCAACCAGCAGGTAACAATCCATGGCATCACGAGGGAAAAAATCCAGAAAACCAGGAACTCGGGCTTCACAGGGGTCACAAGGAAACACCTGAGAGAGAGGCAACGAGAATAAAATAAAATTACATTTCTTTGTAATCTGATTTAACTACAAAATAGTTACATTTGCAAGAAGTTTGATTGCTCAGGTGTTACTTGTACAGAGAGACCAAGCTTCTGCTTATTCTCCACAGGGCTGAAAATGTTGAACAGGCCATGTTTTTGCTACAGCTTCACAGCAGACTAACCCCAGACCTCTAAGAGAACTTCCACTCATCTCCATATACTGGCGGAATTGACTGCAATTCCCACTTCCATTATGTTTTAGGATTAAATATGCATGAAATGAAAATCCTTGTTGGTTTGGCATTTAGTGGCTGAAACATTTTGTGAAATCATGGTCACGCTATGTTTGTATTGATTCATAGAGATCTCCTAACAACAGCTTAAAGCCAAGCAGAATTGAAAACTAAGTTACTTCCTTTTTTGGACATATAAAAATGCTCCTGGATATTTGTTGGTACCTGTCAGTATCTAGAAAAAGTAAACAGCACCGGGTCACCTCAAATGCGTTACTGTGTTTATCTTGATTTTTCTATTTCTTTGTATTTCTGATGTTAAACTAGCACTATGGAAAAAACTTGTCTTCTTCTGATGTTAGTTGGAGGAACTTATGGTAAGATCATTATCACACTGACGAATTTACTTTGGGAATAAGTCATTTTTGTCTTTATCTGTGTATTTTTTCAGCTCTAGCCACAGTTTCTAAGACAAAATGTGATGCCACCCAGATCATAGCCCCCTGCAGTCCTGTTCCTGGAGGAACTGTGTACATCAAACTGATGAACAACGCCACCGGCTACATGCTGGTGCTTTTCAAGGATGAAAACCTGGTGTTTACTGTGAATAATGGGAAGGTAGAAATACAACAGGAATATAGAACGAGGACAGAGTTTTTCATCAACACGGGGACGATGATGATCATTGATGTGGAGGAGGACGATGCAGGCCGGTACACCCTAAATGTCTACACTCCGAGGAAAACCCTGGTGAAAACTCTTAGTTTCACACTTCAAATAAAAGGTGAATATAACGGCACTCCTCTTTCTTTTCTTTTTTTTCATCATATTCAGTTTCTCATGTCCCGTTTCCTTGTTGCTGAAGTTCAAAATGTAGTTTTTATGTGCAAGTAAGAGGAGAGATGACACAATGACAACCTTTGAACCTGTAGCACTTTGATGAAAGCTTGAAAAAATTACTTATCAATACAAATAATCAATGGTGGGTACTTCACATTATCTAATTACTTAATTTGTGTTCTCTCCAGAAAGAAAAGTTTACTTCAGGACCACCATGACTGCTTCAGGGTTTGTTCTACTTGCAATTATAGTTTGCATTGTGATCTGGATGTGTAAGCCCTGCAAAAGAACAGGTAATTCTTTCATTATCTGCTTCTGATTACAAAGAAAACTCACAAATAAGGATTCTGATCATTTTCTATTAATAAATGTAGAATGATGTGTTAAGTCTTACGTCTTAGTAATTAGTTGTTGTGTTTTTATTTTATTTATCCAGGTTATGTGATTGTTACCTGACAGAAAAGATCTTCACGAAGAGTTTGGACAGGCAAACTGAATTTGGAAAAACCCTTTCCAGTGGATTGAGACAAATTAGCAGCAAACACATTTTTTTTTCCTTTTCGGGAAGCTCATTTATAATTTTTACTATCATAATTTTTTTGCTATCTACTTTTTTCTTTTACCTTAATATCACTTTGATTTGACATCAATAATAAAAATATTTTTTGTGTAAATCTTTGTATATGCGCTGCTCCTCCTGAAACAAAGATTTTTTGCATATCATAATGTTTTTGCTATCAAGTAGATTTTAAATTTACTTTTTATACATCATACTGTTTGAAATAAAAGAGCTTTTTGTGAACAGTTGTAAAGTTATATGTTTCTGCTGCACTTCTGAAGATGAATGAATAAAATCATAAAACAATCTCCAGTGATTTGGTGGTTTTAATAAAACACAACAGGAAAGGAATTGTCTCATTTTCTTTTGTTAAAAATATGGACCCCTGTCAGGAATATGCTTAAGATTCTTTTGAAAACTAAGCAAAATAGAAACATTAAAAGTTAATTTAATGAATTTAGATAACTTAGTGGCCAAAAATAAAACTGTTTGATAAGCAAAAATAACTTTCTTTGTTTTAAACAATGAGATTATATGTAAAAATCTGTTGACTGTATTTTTTGAGAAAAATAAATGCATTTGTCAATTTTTGTGAGTTGCTTTAATTTTTTTAAAAGCAAAATCTAAAGCAAACTACTTTGAAGTAGTTTGCAATGACTTTAAAGTAATCTAAAGTAATTGCAAACATTGCAAGGCTGTGCAATGTTTGCAAAGCCTTGCAGATGACAGGAGGTGCTTATTTCTGTGTCGTTAAGCTGCTGATGGTACACAAGCTCATGATCCCACAAGATGATTAGATGGCAAATGAGCTGTGGTGTGTGTTTCAATTCAATTAAAAAATACAGTTTTTATCCCAACGGAAAAGATATTTTCATAACTTACATCACCCAAGTGTTTTTAAAGACACGTCGTGGAGGATGCCATGGCGTGTGGGGCATTTCTCTATATAGGTCAATTCTCTTCTCCATTTCCACGTTTTCTTGTCCTTTGTACCAAAGCCTTATAGAGACGTAATGATAAAGGTCTTACTACCAAAATTCTCTGTATAGTCCTTCTCATTCAGCAAGTTCATGAATGCCATTTTTTTAATCCTCTACATTTGTAGAATATTTATGAGCTCAATAGTACGCTCCACCATAAAATAACAAATGAAAAAACAGAACCAATACCACAGCTACTGATAATTTCTACTGTCTAAGAATATGAAGGTTTCACACTTAGTGATGATGAAAAAAGAAAGGTTGACTGAATCAAGCTAATAAATGTTGAACTCAGTTACCTAATTAGTCCGAATATTTTCCCTTGTTGTGTTCACTATGGCCTGAACTTGGATTCATTGAAAGGAGAACAGAGACTGTAGACTTTACTTCCTTCCTTTATGTGCATGCCATATAAAGGCATGGATCCTTTGAGTTTCATGCCAACCAGGAAGTGAACTTTACTGGTACAGGGAAAAATAGGCATACATTTCCCAGCAGTGGTCCTTATGTGTTGCATTCAGGTAAAACTAGTACACTGGGATATCTATAGATCAAAACAACTCTGGAGTGATATTTTGCACTCGTCAAACAGTATCATACGACACTGACTGGATTTAAGTGGTTTCACTGCCATAAAATCAGATCTAACCTTTGTATCCACTGTTTATGCTTATCTTTAATTAATGGACAATATGAAAACAAATCTCCAGCTGGTTCCACTTTCACCATTCTTTGAAATTCTTGAACTGATTAAACCAAATTATTGCCTGAATATTTTCACTTGTGTTCACCACGGCCTGAACTTGGATTCATTGAAAGGAGAACAGAGACTGTAGACTTTATTTCCTTCCTTTATAAGCATGTTATAGTATCAGATTAGGTGGATCCTTTGAATTTCACAGCCAAACGTTCTGACAGATTACTGCCTGGAGCTTGTTTGCAATTTCTCAGATGTTTTAGAGGTTAAACCAGATGACAAAGGAGTATGGAGCAATTTATTCTTCTTCTTGTGTTGGCTGGAGAAACTCATGGTAAGATCCTGATCTTATTCAGACAAATACAATAGCGTTGAAATGTTACTGTTACCATACAACTCATGCATTGTTTAAATATTTCCAGCATTATTTCAGGTTGCTGCTGAAACAGAATGTAATTTCACTCAAGCTACATCCTCATGCTTTCCTACAGTCGGAGGATCAGCCTACATCATTCTATTGAGAAACGCAACTGGATATAAGCTACGTTGTTACAAATACGATCTTAAAGTGTTTTCCTTGAAGAGAGGAAAACTGAGAATTGAAGAGGAATATAGAAACAAAGTTGAGTTCTTGATCGACACAGGGACGCTCAAGATCAGCAATGTGGAGAGGACTGATACAGGTCAATACAGAGTGGAGAGTTTTGATCCTGATGGAATATATAAAGGCATCTACTTCAACCTCCAAGTTAAAGGCAAGCTCAGATTTGTGCATGGTAATCTGTGTGCTGACTCAATTTGTTAGAGTGCACATTTTCTTCTGCATATACTTTACTAACAAGATTTTAGTTACCAATTTTTAGACTTTTACTGGAGGTTTATCTGTCTCTGTTGACAAATGGCCATTGTAAAATCGAGTGGTAGATGTGGTTCAGTAACAGAAACTGGCTGTGGTTTAAAAGATCCTTTTTGCAAATGTCACTTTGGGTGTCAGGAACTCTTTTACTTTTACTTTGCATTCACATTGTTATACCAAAAATGTCTGTCTCTTAAACTATAAAGTTTAAGACTTTAGCTCCTTGATCATTGAAAACCCTAAATGTCAAAGAAAATGCTCAAAGTTTACCTTTCATAAATCAAAGTTAAACTAATCTATGTTCAAAATTCACCACTTGTATTTTCTGAACTAAATAGTTACATCAATAACAATAAATATTCATGATTACATTCTAGCTGAGAGATTTGGGAATGTGCTTTCATCTTTGTGCCAATGATTGTGAAATCTACAGTCTTCTGATAAAAATGATGCTCATTCATTTATCTTCTCTTGGATTGCCCTGAATTTTTTTTAGGTTAATGTTAAAACAAGTTTAGGGTTTTATTAGACCACCTAAGTGGACCTTGTCACATCTGATATGTGACTCATCAGAGGTGATGGGTATTACACAGGACGTACTAACTAGATTTTGATTTCTTTCCTCAGAAAATATTTTGCTTATCCTGAATTCAGTGCGATTTGCAGTGGCCGTCCTCCTGACTGTGGTCTTACTGTCCTGCATGTGCAGCAAATGGAAGCCATGTAGGGCCTCAGGTGGAAGTCAGGTACTTAAGCATCATGATGTTTCCCAATAAAAATGTAGGAAAATCTCAGAATGATATTTCTATTGTTAAAATGGTATCTGTATTTTTCTTTTTGTAGGCTAATGAACAAAATCTATTGAGGATGGAGAAAACTGCACAAAGGGAGTAATCTGGCATTGGCGTCACAATAGAAGAAATTTTGTCAAATTTAAAAGGAGGACTCTAAATAAGAGGAGTTAAAAGACAACTAAGACCTGAGAAAGTAGAGACACTGATTGGATGGTGTTAGATGTTAAGGAATATGTTTGCCTATTTGTTGTTACTCCAGGACATTTGATTTACCCAAAGTATGCTGTAATTGTCAAAGATTTGCTAAAAGGCTGCAATTGTAGTGGCAGAATATAAGTAGGAGAGGATTTGAAACAATGATAAAATGATTTTAAGATTGTTTTTGTATTTGCATAATGCTGTCAGAGAGGGTTTCACTGCACCAAAACAGTATCATGGATTTTATGATGATGAGGTTATAATTCATTGTCACAGTCTCATTAGTTGTTACCTCTTCACTTCCACAGCTGATTAGCTGAGCAAGAAAAAATCTTACATCCTCCTCCCTGCATCTGCCAGCCTGCCTCACAAAAACATTCACCACACGGTGAACTGTGTGGTTAAACTCACTATTATTATCTAGCTTTGCTGATTGATCTGGGGAGTCACCAGATGTCTTGTTTCCTGTTTTAATTTCAGTAGTTTGGCTAGGTAGGGTACAGCACTTACATTCAGTTACGTTCCTGTTAAACGTTTCCTCAACATTTTGACCATTATTGCCACAAAACCGTATGAGATTAATGCCATATTAGTTTGATTTCACTGGTTTTATCCACCAAAATATTTTAGGTTCATGAGATATCTTCTTTTGCCCATATAAAGTCTAGATAATAACTCACCATCAACTGCTTTATTTTAGTAGATCTTCTTTTTGTGGGCTATATTACTGTGAATTTTGAGACATTTGTACTTTATGTATCAAAGTAAGAGGTGAAAAAATATTTTAAAGTTTGTTGTTCTTCTACAAGAAACATAGAACAATAATTATGTAAAAGATAATAATTAACATGATTAAAGTATTTTCGGTTAATTATTTTATATTAAAGTGAACTTTTTTAGATGATCTATGCAAAATTATGTCTACACATAATTTTCCACCCTCAAAAATAGAAATACGTTCTGATTTAAATGTCTTTGTTCAGATGACAGTGTTTTACTTCTCCTTTTTTTCTATTTTGAAGATGAGAAGTTCATTATTCAAATGGGTTTGCTGAAGAAAGGAAGATTTTTAGAGTCTTTTAGCTGTTTAAACAGGCCTTATTGAAAGATTAGGAGTTCAATAATAATAGTTGGAAGGAAAATTAACCAGAATTTTTGACCACTTATTGTGAGAAATACAATAAGTTTATTGATTTAGTAATGTTACGTAGATAAGTAAAAAACGATAATCTGTTTGCAGCAATTTGTAATTCTACTTTCCATTTTTGACATAAGACAACCAAATAAAGTCCCAAACTGGTTCTGCGTTGGGCAAAATTGTCTATTGATTTAGTTTCTGTCATTCTTAATCAACAGAATGGGACAAAGTTACTTCACCTGTAATAGAGTAGAACTACAACAGCATCCACATACTGAGTATAAAAGAAGAAGTGCGTTAACTTAATTTGCTTCCTTCTTCTAAACATAAGAGTCCGCCCTATCGTTTTCAGCATCTGGTAGAGGTGGACAGCAGAGATTGTTGCTGATCTATTTCAGTAGTTTACTGTGACTTACAGAGTAATATGGAACAATTACTTCTTCTCATGATATTAGCCGGAACAACCCATGGTAAGTTAACCATCATCACAAAGACTAAAGAATATAATCAGAACTACAAGTACATGTAAATTTTCTTCATCTTTTTCAGCATTATCTGTGGCTCCTGAAACAAAATGTGATGCCAGGCTCTTAATCTTCTCATGTGATCCTGTTCCTGGAGCGACTTTGTACCTCAGACTGATGACCAATGCCACTGGTTATGTGCTGGTGTTTTCAAAGATTCTCCCCGGTGAGCATTTAAAAGTGTTTATTGTGAAGAATGGAACGGTGAAAATACGCGAGTCCTACAGAGACAGAGTCGAGTTTTCCATCGACACCGGGACGCTCAAGATCACTGATGTACAGGTGGCAGATGCAGGCCAGTACAGTTTTGATGTCTACACTCCAATTGGCATGTTTGTGAAAATGCTCAGTTTCACCCTCAATGTCGAAG
This sequence comes from Alfaro cultratus, assembly GCA_903066825.1. Classification (NCBI taxonomy): domain Eukaryota; kingdom Metazoa; phylum Chordata; class Actinopteri; order Cyprinodontiformes; family Poeciliidae; genus Alfaro; species Alfaro cultratus. The sequence continues at coordinate 26,019 of CAEFZX010011117.1, forward strand.
GTAAATTTCAGAAACATATTCTAACTTTTTAATCTAAGTTTGCTTTTTTCTTTTTTTTTAGACTTTTATATTTCATTTTTTAATTTCCATTTTTATGTAAAAAAAAAAAAGACACCTGTAGCTTCTCAATGAATTTATTTTGTTCATCTCGTCCCTCTAAAACCTGTTTATTAAATGTAAATATTACATGTTCTTCTGGAATAGAACTTCATAGATTTTAAAATCACAATTCAGCATTTAGAAAACATTTACTACAATGCTTTAAAGGAAAGTAAAAATTAATACAAATTTTACATTTTTTTTAGGGAAAAAATTCTATATCCCATCCATCGACATATCAATCTTGCCAGTGGTGGGTGTTCTCATTTTGATTTTGGTTGGCTGTGTGGTTTGGAAGAAGAAGCTCTGCAGAAAGACAGGTAATCTTTAATAAAGGTGACATCTGCTCATTGTTGCAAGCATTACAAATGAGATATTTTGTTTGGTAAAGTTGTGTTCAGTTGTTTTTGTATGGTTATGGCCATCCTCGGTTTTGTGAATAGTTTGAAGCCATTAACACTCAAAGAACAGCTTGACAATATGAAATAATGCTGGGTTTTTAAAGCTCTACAGCGCTGTGAAGATTAATTTTGCTTTCCAAAGGTTATATTATTTCTTAAGGCAAAAGTCAAAGGAAAAGTAAATGTCCTTTAACACTAATAACTGTTTAGGAAGCCCGTGACAATAATAATGACCTTCAAGGCTTTACAATAAATGCCAGTGATTTTTTGCATTTTTAAACATGGATCTTAGATGATTTTCTGGAATGGAGCTGTATATTATAGTTTACCATTTAGTGAAAAAACTTGAATACGGAAGTGTGTTAATTCACCCTCATTTACACGTGCAGGGCCTCCTTATGGTCATGCCACAGCTTCTCAGTTGGCCTTACCAACATGTTCCTTTTTTGTTTTCAGTTTTGTAGCCATTAGGAAGTGGTCTCGCTGGTGTGTTCCTACTCATAACCTAAGTCAACTTGAATTTAAGAGCTCAACCCAATGGTTGGACAGTCTCATGTTGGATTTTCTATTTCAGAGCAGAATTGATACAAGTTGGCCAGAACCTTCAGCTGTGTATCAATCCTATAATATTACTCAACCATGTTTGGCTGTAGCTCTGGTGGTCATTTTCTGATATATTAGTCATAGGTCAGATGTAATGGAACAAACTCCTTTCAAAAACCTCCAGGTTTGTCTCAGAAGTCCACAAAATATTTTTCCCAAAGTCTTTGAGATTATAAAGATCATTTAGAAAGATAATTTTCTTAGTCTAAGAGTTCTTAGTTCTAAGTCTTTTTCTTATTGCCAAATCATGAATACTTCCCTTCATGAAGGCCAGTATTGAATTTCAATATTCTCTTTATATGGATAACGGCCCTCACTGTTCTTCAATGGAGAGCCACAGCCCCAAAAAACAAAAAACAAAAACGGGTTTGCAAACCTTTCCAAAATAAATGATGCTAATCAGTTTGTTGCTCATCATTTCTTTAGATTGGAGCATGATGTATTTTTTGAACATTTTTTTAAGCTCTTTTCTGTCAGATGATATTGCTGCAGTGAAAAGTTCCCTTTTCAATATCTGTGAATATAATTTTCTAGAGAAAGCGCATTCTTCATAAACATCCCATCATGGTTTGACTTTTAAACTTTTGGCCTAAACCGCTTTCATTGTTTGTGATTACAGAGGAAAGTCCATTAATAGATGTATTTTTTTGAACTGTCAAATGTTGTGACAAATGTGAAGTTTTTTCTTTAACTAATCATTATTTTTATTATTTTCTTTTCTCATTTGTGCAGGTTACCAGACGTTACACTAAAAACTGGGACCATCATAAAAAATTTCAACATTCATAACCTGGACTTTATTCAGATCCTCAAGAGAGATTGTTTTTTGCTAACCAACGGAAACCAAAATCATCTATTGTTTGAACTCTTAGCAGCTGAGGAAGGCATTGTCTAAATATAGATTAAAAAATATGATTAATTCTGATAATTTAGTGCAACTACTTTTTGGTCAAGTCTAAATTTTTTGCTTTATGATGTGCTTTTAAGATCACTGATGCAAATGTTATTGTGTAACTCTTTATTAATGTACTCCTCTTTTCTCGTTTTATTTCTAACAACTGTTGCTTGTTCATTTTTAGTTTTTATTTTACACAGACAATTACTTGATTTCTAACATTTTATTTTATTAATTTGCATTTCAAATCATTCAGAAATAATAAAGACATCATGTGTAATTGCAAAGCAGAATGAATTGATTTATATAATTCAAAATTTTAATATGCTATTGAGTTTTTGACTAAACAGGATGGCTTTGTGGATTCATCAAGTAGCACGTTGATTAACACTGCTTCTATAGAACGCATCATAGTGAAAGTACCAAAAGGCTTATTTTATGATGCATTTGCAGAAGTAATGACTGTTCCTTATTCTTTATTTTTATAAGAATTTGCCTAATATATGAGAAATGCTTTGTTTTATAGAAGATTTGATTACAAGTCAATCAGAGAAAATTCAAAAGTGTTTTCTGAAATTTCAGCAATTTTTTTCTTGGGCACTAGTTATCTGTACAGTTTTTTTCCCCCATGAGCAGGAAAACAAATTGGTTTATTATTTTACTTAATACTACCCACTTGCTTATATATCTTATTGAAAAGGTTTTAAATCTCAAGAAATAAACTGATGCTTTGTTGATGAGCTAAAACTGTTCACACAGCTCTCAGTTGTTGCAAAGCCTTCAGGGTTTTACTGGACTTGCTTGTTGTTGTCATTTGCATTACATTTACATACTTTCAGTTGACAGTTTACTGTGTTACTTTTGAATCTGAAAAGCACATGAAGTGTCTTGCTGCATGTCAAAGAGGGTCAAAAAATATTCAGAAAACTTCCTCATTCCTCTTCTTCATTGCATCAACTATAACCAGTTTTCCTGTTGCTGTTCGTTGAACCGTCACCCACAGTGTGACGCAGCCACCACCATGTTTTGCAGTAAATAAAATCAACTTTGTCATTATGTGACATGTAATGAAATCACACGCAGGTGCCCTCTATTTAGATGACTTCAAAAGGATTAGTTGCAGAAGAGTTAATAAGAATGATCAAAGTAAACAGAGTTGGATACACACATCACATTTTTACTATTTGTAAAACCAGGTAGACAACTTTTTATCTTTTTCTTTCTGCTTCACAATTATGTGTTGCTTTGACTTGATCTATGCCTTAAATACAAGTAAGAGGAATGGAACGTGAAAGCTTAAATAATATGAATACTTAAGCGAAACCCTGTAGATCAACTTACTGTGGAAAATAAAATATTTACAGTGTATTTACTTTTATTAGAAGTTTATTCAGTATTAATCTTACAATGTTTATTATACCTTACTCAGGCTTACTGACTCATTGTTTCTCTTCTGGCCTTCACAGTTTGCCTTAGTGAGACAACGTCCCTAGCAACAGGCGATGAGCAAATACTTATAACAAAATAGTTCTCATACCTCACGGGGTGACAGAACAGACCCAACGGCTGGGTGATTATTATTAGACACAGAGCGCTCCGCCTGAAACTGTTTTTTTACTGAAGGTTGCATTTTACTCTGTGTGCGTGTTAATCTGATGCGCTTCTTCACAGACATCATGTCTGTGCATAAAGGGCTGTGCTTCTTGGATGATCTCATGTCTGTGATTGAAGGCCAATATTCAGTATATAAGAGAAGTGTTTTCCTTTGTCTAGTTGGAGTTCTTCTGAGCTCTCCATCTGCGCAGATGAAATAAAGCTGTGTTTTTTGTTCTCTCTTTAACAAGGTTTGGACTTTGTTAATTCTCTCGCTCCACATTACTAAAGTAGAAAAGCATAACCTTGGTGAAAAACTACTGAAGTCATCCAATGTAATGCCACCTATGCCATCTGCTTTACCAAAAATAACAACTATAGAAGAAAGCAAGTATAAGCATTTCATATATCCACTTTAATTTTATGTTTTTTATAAAAAAACCCAAAACAAACCAAAACAAAAAAACAGTGAATTTTTTAAAAACATTCTTGTAACATACATAAAACCATAAATATAAATACAAAGTGTGTTTAACAGTGAAACACACACACACATGCGCACACGCGCACGCACACGCGCACGCACGCACACACACACACACACAAACTTTTGTGTCTTCAATATGAAAAGAAAGGCATTCATCTTATACTGCAAAGACTCAGATGGTTTTAAAATAAAACATCATGACCCACTAGTTGGAGGAAGGTTTCCCTCTGCTGGGTTGCAGAAGCTCCCACTCCAACACCTTACCACCTCACACTCTGATACAAATGAATCTTCATCACACTTGGAAAACACCTCCAACATGCAACTTAAAATATATAATCTTGATTAAACGCTTAAAAAATGTAAAAAAGGTTCTGAATGGTTACACTGCAAGCAGATGCGCCCTGGTGATAGTAAAACGCATGCTTAATGTCTGCTCAAGGATTTTCCTTATTTACACTGAAAGCTAAAGCTTTAATAACCACAACCAGCAGAGGGATACTTGCAAGTGAAAAAAGAACAAAAAGGTTGTTGAAACTGTGACCACATTGCCAGTTTCAACTCGTGGTCACACAGTCTACTTTTAGGCACTGCCCCCCACCCCTCCGCATTTATGGTCAGTAAAAATGAAAACCTCTTTCATTTTTGCATCACTCTCTAAAGAGTAATGCAAACATGTGGTAATACCAAAGGGTGGCAAATTACATGCATTCTGTTGAAACAAAATAATTCCCAATCAAAAGTTACTTCCTGCCTTGCAGCAAGAAGGTTCTGGGTTCGATTCCCGGCCCCGGGTCTTTCTGCACGGAGTTTGCATGTTCTCCCTGTGCATGCGTGGGTTCTCTCCGGGTACTCCGGCTTCCTCCCACAGTCCAAAANGTGTGTGTGTGTGCATGGTTGTTTGTCCTGTTTGTCTCTATGTTGCCCTGCGACAGACTGGCGACCTGTCCAGGGTGACCCCTCCTCTCGCCCGGAACGTAGCTGGAGAGGCACCAGCACCTCCCGACCCCATTAGGGACAAGGGTGCACAGAAAATGGATGGATGGATGGAAGTTACTTACTTAGGAGTACTTTATTTCTGCAAAGTATGCATTCTCTGCTACATAAAACAGTATCTTCTAAAATGTATAATAAAATATAAAATGAAAGCAGAATGGTTGACTTTATGTCCTATTTTTCATTGTCACTTTTTATTGTCAAATTGTGTAATATTTTGAATGTGAGCACAGGACAAATAAAGTTTTGTAACATTTGTCCAGTCACACAAAAATGTTCCTCAACCCAACAGGAAGTGGTCTTTACTGTAGGCTGAAGAAAAACACTTTCGGTAGTGTTTTTTAGAAACACCATCAAAAACACTAAGAGGTTGCCAGGCGACGGTACATTTTTGTTCCAAGCGAAAGCAAAAACTGAAAGAGAGGTTTGCAAGCACAGATTTGATCAGAGTAGAGACAAGTTTTGAGCGTGAGGAGAAAGGTTTGAGGAAGTGCAGTGACTATTTGAAAGAGCAGAAGTTTAGAGTACAAGTATTAAAAGTTTTGAGAACAAAAGACATGAAATCCTGGTTTTAGATTGAAAATGGGTGCCCTTCAATTGTGGCAGAAAAATTCCCCCAAACAGAACCCATTTGATAGGTTAATACAATAAAAGAAAATATTTCAAACGTACTGTTTTCTTGTGTGAGATTATGGAAAAATCTAAAGAAATCAGGAAGGGAATACTGGACCTCCAAAAATCTGGTTCATTCTTGAATAAAACTTCCAGAGCTCTTAAGGTGCCATTAGCAGGTACGGATATACAAGTATAAGCACCTTGGTAACATCCAGCAATAAGCCTCCCCCACCTCTGTACTTAACCTCTTTTGAAGTGTTTTGTTCCATATTACATGTTAAACAGCAGAAATCCATCCAACATTCTTTAAAAATATATTTCTACTTAAACAGGAATTTACCCGGCTGAACCCTGCACCAACATGGACAAAAAGGCCACCGGCAGAGGAAGAAGCCATTATTCACAAAGCAAATTAAAAAAAGCCAGATCCCAATCTCCAAACTGCCTCAGGGACAAATATCTCAAATCTAAAACTAGGGGAGTATTTTTACATTGTTAGTAAGGGAATAAAGATATTCAACTCATATATTTCAAAGTTAACCGTAAAGTTTTGACGATGTAGCTACTTTCACTTGTTTTCTATGTTACTAAACATAATGTGGCATAAAAGCAACCAGCCCCCACCTCACCTACCCACACTCTCCAACCTCTGAACATATGCCTGCTCCATTTTCCCCAACCCCAACCACCAACAGACCACACACTCTCTCACTCTGCTCAAAGGTTTTTAACACCTTAAGCTGCCTGTGTAATTGTGCTTTTATTTTCCCACACATCTGCTGTGAACTGTAGTGCCTTAAATGTCAATGCCCTTTATTTGGATTTAAGAGGCAAACTAACCCAGAGCAGACAAGAGAAGATACACAATTTATAGTGTAGCATGCATTAGCCTCCGTTACTTTGATACCCCTGTTGAAAATATATACCAACCTATTGGTTTCAATAGCAACCATATTAGTAAATTTTACTCATTTTATCTGAGTATGCTGCATTTGATTGTTACAGAACATTAGTTAACAAAAAACGTCATGAAAACGAGGGAACACAACAAACATGTCAGGGTAAAGATTGTGGCGAATCTACCCAGACATAACAATTTGCATAAACTTTTTTTTAAGAAAGGAGAGAAGCAGCCAAGATAGAAGATACCCAATAGTTGTGCAATCTAAAACTCTGCCCAACATGGCAAAGTGGAACAAGAAAAGTAATTGTTGAAAGAAGTGTTTGCCACAAAAAGTGTAGAGAACACCACATGCATACGAGTTTAAGGCACTCTAATGAGATGTCTGGCAAACTTTTAAAACTGTTTGGAGGAAAACTTTGACCTAGTATTTCTATAACTAAACACACCATAACCACTGTGAAACATGGTGGTGGCAGCATCATGCTGTGGGATATATATTTTTTCTTTATTTCAACAGATCCGATTAGTTAATTGCACCTCCATGTAATTTGAAAAGTTGTTCACCTTTAAGGTTAATGCCACATTGCATGAGCTTAAAGTAAATGCTGAAAAATAAAAACTCAGCTTGTCTTGTGCTGCAGTCATGTGACTCATTTAGATATAACAATAAAAACCACAGGCTCTGACACTCACCCATATGTCTACTTGTTTGTCACAGTAAGATTCTGCATCATGCACAGTAGAATATTTTATTTCATTATAAACGTCTCATCTTAGTAGATATATAAAACAGCTTCCTTTGTTTCTCTTCCTCTTTTTGGTAAGTACACAAAATGAAAATCCAAGATGCATTGGCAACATGTAGTTAAAATATTGTCACCCGGGTGCCGCCAGGTTCAATAATTTGTATGATGTAATATGTAAAGAGGGAAGAGACTTTGCCACATGTAAGATATTCTCAAGATGATGTAGCAATGGTATGAGGCCAAGAAGCTTCTTTTTTTTTACTTTTCAAGAAGTGAAACCGTTACAAATTCATTTCCTTCCTTGTTGTAAATATCAGTAACACCCCACCTTTTGTAGTTCCTGTGAGTATCTAGCACAGTCTGAGCTTCATGGGAGATTGATAGCATTATACCTCTGTGTGTTTGCAACATCTCAGGTTTTTTAAGAGGTTAAACCACGTAACAAAGGAGCAGCATGGAGCAATTTATTCTTGTTCTTGTATTGACTGGAGGAAGCCATGGTAAGATACAGAACATCAATAATTACTAATTAATAAAAGTATTATGTAATGTCAGTGATGCCAGATAATTTACATGCTATTTAAATGCATCTCTCACAGCGTTTCTTCTGCCAGGCGAAACTAAATGTGATGCCATCCAGACTACATCCCCATGCTCTCCTGTTGTCGGAGGATCTGTCAACATCAAGTTATTGACCAGTGCAACTGGCTACAAGATGCAATGTTACAAGGTTAATAATAAAACAAATCGCCCTGAAATATTTTCTCTAAAGAGAGAAAAAGTGACGGTAGTTGATGCATACAAAAACAGAACAGAATTCTCAATCGACACCGGAACACTCAAGATTATCAACGTGGCGTGGAATGATACAGGTCTATACGTAGTGGAGAGATATGATAAAAATGGGACGCGAGAAGCAGACATCGAATTCAACCTTCAAGTAAAAGGCAAGTTCATATTTCTGAAGTCTTACTTCTCTGCCTCTTATTGCAATTTTTGGAATATGTTTTCTTTTCCAATAATTTTCTAGGACAGTACTTTCAAGTACATGTCATGACACAAATCACAGGCATTTTCATCCACACTAGTAACATTTATCTTGGTTTCTGTGTATTGAGGCTTGATAGAATCTATGTTTTAACCTCTACTTGTTAAGACTTTTGCTAGAAGTTTGTAGCTTTTGCTTGACATTAATCAAAACTGTGAAACCTGTGGTGGATAGGTGTGGTTCAGTCACAGGAACTGGCTCTTGTTTAACAGATACTTGAGACAGATGTTACTCTGGGTGTGTAGCTCTGCTTTTAATTGTATTCAATGATGTGACAGTTTTAAGTGGAGCCACAGCATAATTTTGGTTTATTTAGCTGAGAGTGAATGTTTCTAACCCTGCAATGAGCATTGTGCAAGCTCACTCTTCCAGCAAATATTTCAAAATGTAGATAGGAAATGAAGTAATTCATGTTTTAGGTTCACCATTTCTAATCTCAGAACTTTATTTAGCATCTCAAATTTCCCCCAGGTTCACCTAACAATGTTGTGTGCCAAGGTCTTGCAAAGAAAATGCTGGTAAATAACTTATAATTAACATATCTGCTGCATCTAAATTTGTACTAATAATGTTTCCTGTTAAGACTGTTGATTTTTTAAGACAGTCAAACACCCTAATTTAAATAAACATGTCCTGGTTTATTAATAATCTGTTAGAAAAGTCACAGCAAACTTTCTTACTTTCTTGTTAGTAGAACAACAACATAATCTGTGGCACTATGGTGGACTTATGTTAGGTCACCAATGCTATATAATATCTAACATGTTTTTATTGTGGTTTACTTCCTCAGCAAACATTTATCCTATCCTGATACCCAGCATTGTGGCGCTTGGTGTCCTCCTGATTGTGCTGGTAATTTGCTGCGTCTGTTGCAGATTGAAGAGACGTAGAAATACCAAAGGTAGCAACTAAAACACCTGACATTGACATCATTCAATGTCAGCAAATGTTTTGGGAACTTCCTTTCTTCTTGTGTAAAAATATATGTATTTTTTTTCAGGCAAAGACAACAAACCCTTTGAGAACGATCTTTGACAATCTCAACCACACCAATCATCAGAAGTGGACACAGACCAAAGGACTCTTAAAAACCACAAACTGTGTTTTTACCATCTTAAGAAAGTTTTTTAATCAAGAAAGTTTGTTAGGTGCATCTCAATCAACAAACTTTGAACCTTTGCCACACAAACTCAGTTTCAGGAATCTTTAAGATAGTTTCCATCCCAGATCTGCAATCCTGTTTAAGTCTGACATTGAGGGTAGAATTAATAAATTAGATTAAATCCAACATTATTCTATTCTACGCTGGTTTACCCTTGCCTGAACCAGCAGCTGAGCTTCACTGGTTTGGCCAAAGTTTAAAGGCAGTGAAACTAAGTCATGCACATCCTCTAAACTCCTTATAGCAACCCACATGAACTGTTTTAGCTGTAATCAGGAACTGAGCTGAAACCTAAATATTAGCTTATTTTTCTTCACACCTTTTTTCTAGTTTATTGATCCTTAACTTGTTGGCCTAAATCACCTCAAATCAACATACTGTTCAAATTAAATACGCCCTTTAACATCAATTTTTGTAAAATGCATGTTTACTGAATCTTGTTCCAGAATGTTTCCTGTTACGAAAGTTTAACTTTAGTAAGATGCTGGATTGTTTAGTCCTGATCATAAAACAATTTGTCTTGCAAAAATTACAGAAAGCCTTTCTGATTTTTACATATTGCATATATAAACAAAGCAATCTGTAGAACTAAAACCTAACTCTTTTGTTGTGGTTTAATTCCTCAAAAAACACAGGCCATATTCTGTATTGTGGTGGTTTTTCTCTTCTGATTTGTAAGTTGAGAAAGTGAATAGATTCACTAGCTAAGTTTTTATGTTCAATTTTAGTTTGGATGTTGACTTTTTTAACAGTCAACTTGATTTTCAACCAGATTTTCTCATCATCAGTATGTTCCTTAAGGCTCGCACAAGCATTCTACTGTAATGACAAAATGTATTCTATTAGTAGTTCATTTATCATAAATTAGCAGTTTTAAACCAATGATTTCTAAAACCCAAGTGTTTCCAAAGACTAAATATGCAATGGGATTGGAAAAGATCAGGCTTTGTGAATGTGTTTGATTTTACGTTGTGGCGCTTTCTTTCTCCCACTGCACATTGAATAGTCAAAGGTTATTGTGAATCTACAATAATTAGAATAATTTTGAATGCGAAACATCCAGATAGTGACTGAGAGGAACAAGAGAATGAAAAAAAATGTAAAAAGAGAAAAAAAACAAAATTCTGTGTGTTGACACGTTAATTTGTTTCACTTCTGTCAGCTCATGTCAAAATAACCTCAAGTTATTTCATTATTTGTTGTGACTAAGATATGGAGCTTTCTATATGTACCCTTTTAGAGCCACAGTTTACTTAATTTCTGTCTAGACTATCATAGGTTGAGTCAGCCTGAGGTATTTTTTTTTACTTTTTGTGAATTTTTGGTGTTGTGTAGTATGGTTAATTTTCTTTCTGTTTCATTTTGATATCGTTGTCATTTGTTTATTTTAGTTCATTTTAATTTCTATCTTCTGTCCTTGTATGACTGGGAGTGTTGGGAAGTAAAAATATTAAAAATATTTTGTATGAGTTGGCTGCCTTAAGTGTTTTGATCCACTTGTAATGACTGCTGCAAATGGATCTGTCTCCTATAGATCTATGTTAAGCACACACACTAAATAAAAGATTCATCTTCTTGTCTGTTGGGACCCTCCTCACCTTCTTGGTGTCAAATATCTGTGATGTTGGTCCAGATGCAATTTTTTAATTAAATTAAATGTCTGCTAAAAGCTTGGTGTTAACCAGCTAAAATACTGCAACAAGAGTTTAGAATAAAGTTTCAATGTCGCAACTGCAGGGAGACCTTAAGGCAAATCAAATAGATCAGAAACAAAAAATACACATTGAAAATAAAATGACAAAATTCCAATCTAAACAAATAAAAAGCGAAGACATGGTAGTATTTAAATGATAAAGCTATCTAGCTATCTATGGCCTTTATGGAAATACCAAAGAAAAGCATGTTTTCAGTCTTGATTTACAGAAGCTAACAGTTTCTGCACATCTCAAGTTTTTAAAGCTCAGGGGCCTAAAAACCAAAAGCCGGCTCCTCTGGTCATAGGAAGGTGTGGACATTGCTCATACCTGATACGATACTCTGACATGTATTTAGGATGAAGACTCTTCAGTGATTTAAAGACCAATATTTGAAATTCTGTATTTCCAAGTGCTTTAAGGACTGGTTTTCCATGACCAATTTTACTGAAGATAACCGGGACTTTGACAGTCACAGCACCATTTTGGTTAACCTGAAGCTGAAATAGTTGACCTTACTGAAGTTAAAAGCATGCACCAGTTTTTCTGTGCCCTGTTTTGCAAAGACAAAGTTTTTGTTGTTGTTATTAAAGGTTGTATTTAGTTGTTCAAATTCAATATTGAATCCATGATGACATTTAAATCATGGCTTGCTTTGTGATCTTTAGCGCTGGAGTCTTGTTGGATTGATTGATTTCTTAACCTAAAATAAAAATTGTCTCATGCCTGATAATTATTTACTTGGTGATGTGGAAACGTTATATCGTAGTTCTATGAGGAATATTGTTATTATGCATCCAGATGCAAGTACCCTAAAGACTGGATCAGGATGAAGACTTTTTTATTTTTTGATTAAAAAAATACACAATGTTAAAAATAAACATAACCAAGCAAAAAAAAAAGAGAGAGTAAAATAAAATGACAAGGGAAACAGAAATGGACCACGATGAAACGACTGAGCGGATGTACTGGGAGGATGAGTTGGCGAATGGAAACAATTGGGTTTTTTACTCGTGCAGAGCAGATGTTCACTTAATCTAAAGTGAGCAATGAGGACATCTAGTGGGAACAACAAGAGCTGCATTCATGGTTGTAAATATTATTTTAAAATCACAGGAAGTCCAACTAAGTATAGCTTAAAACACTAAGCTGGAGAAAGAGAGAAAGAAAAATGAAGTCAACATGTGATGGCACTGTGTTGTTGTTACCTTACAAGATATTAAGTGACTTGGTAACTACATTTATCCATTTGTCTCCCCATGTCCTCTGATTGATACCAGTGCCCACTTCCCTCCTCGTGAGGGTTGAAGTAACCTTTAGTACTCTTGCACTTCTCAACAGGATAAGAACAAATATGGAAAACTTTCTTAACATCTTGCTTGTCTTTGTTGTAATTGTTCACCCCTTTTTAATGGATTTGTTAAATTAGTTATATTGCGACAGGGAAACAGGTCTAAAACAGGTCAAACCCCAAATTAAAGAATAGCCATCCATTGTTTACTCTACACAAGATGGCGACCACTCTTCCCTATTGCCGACAGAATGTGGATAGATCTCGAGTTCATTACAGTGACACAAATCAAGCATGCAGACTCTCAAACATAATGGGATTTTAGTAAATAGACTAACATATAGGTTTTGGTTTGTGAGAAGTAGATAGCACCATCGCTCAGGAAGGTCTTAGCTGAGGTTCAATCTCAAAAGATTCTTGCTGTGATGCAACCACTATGTAGTTAAAAACATGCGCAAGGTGAAGATGCTTCAATATTTTTTATCTTGAGCCTCGTCATTCTAATGCAAACATCCTTTACCTCTGCTTCGGCATGGCAGCCACATTTATGACGCAAAACACTGTCTGTGGCCACAGAGACATGAGAAAGTCTCTGTTTTTCTTAGTACTACTATAACAAAACAGTACTATTGGCTGGGGGGAGGTGTTCCGTCTTTGGTTGAGAAGTGACCACGCTCTCATCATTTCCTTTTTCATCTGTGCGCCCACGGCTTCAGTTCTCAGGCTGATTACTAACAGGAAGCATTTTACACCATTCTGGGTAGTTTACCTGCACAAAGCGGAGTGGCAGCTCCTGGGGAGATATGAAAGCTGTGGTTGGACTGTTGATTGTGCTCCTGGAAGTATCACATGGTAAGTTTTTCAAGTTTTATAAATTTCTTTCATCATAAAAAGCAAGTCACTACATTTGAAGAAACTTCTGCCTGAAGGAAATGACTGAAGACATTGGTTTGTAGCTGATGGTGATGAATGACATGTTTAAAGCAATGTTTTGGGCTCTAAATGCCACTTATCATTTGTCTTTTACTAATGAAACTCAGCCGAAAATGAAAAACGTTCTCTGCTTTGCTGTATGTTCACACAAGAAGAGTTCTGGAAACCGTGGGCTTGCTTCAGCAAGCTGGTTTCCCACACAAATGCTCCAACCAGCTCGCTTTGTTTTTGAATCTGTAGAAACTAAAGGGTAAAAACTTTTCTTCTTTGTACCTTTGTTTTTTTTTTTTAATTTTCAGAAGCTGAAAAGTACTGTGATGTCAGACAGAAGGAAGCTCAGTGCTATGGCGCTTTGGGAGGAACTGTGGCCTTCAAGCTGATGGACGAAACCTCAGAAAAACACAGATTCAAGTTGAAGAAGGAAGCATCAATGACGAATGAGTCAGCCCAAATTATTCTTTTTGTCAAAAGCAATACGCTTATTTCCAATACCATGAGCAGCAGATCAGTCTTTATTCTTAATAACGGAACATTCAAGATCAATAACCTGAGCAGAAGTGACAGCGGTAAATATACGCTTGAGATTTTTGATTCAGATGGGAAAAGAAAAGAAAATAAGACTCTACAGCTGAATGTTCAAGGTAAATTGGATTTTTAAATAACCATATTTCATTTTGGTAATTATTGTTTATAATATGTCCTTATCTTAGGCAATAATTACCAAAATGAAATATGGTTTTTTACATGTTTTTATAAGGTGAAAAACTTTGCATGATTTAAATAAGACCTTATAAAAACATGTTATTCCTGTTCTAATATCAGTGTTTGAATATGTATGCATCTTTCAGCTCCTGTGTCGTCTGTGCGTATGATCTCGGAGTGTGTGGCTCAGGGGTTGTTAAAGGTGTCCTGTCTCTGTGAGGGTGGGGACGGTCCTCAGTACTCCTGGATTCTGAATGGACAACCAACCAGAGACACAGAGATCCTGAGAAGAAATCCTGCGAATAACATCATTATTCTGAAACAAAACATGTCAGGAAATCTGACCTGCTCAGTTCGGAATAACATCAGCCGTGTCTCAGAAGGGGGGAGGATATCTCTTTGTGAAGGTTAGTCAACCATAGATGAGTTTCGTTTGTCAAGTTTAAAGTTTCCCAATTTAAACTTGAGAATATGCATTTCTGCATGTATGCATCATCTAAGCTGTTCCCAGACATACTTGGTGGAGCAGAGTTTTAACATTATTCATGTATCAGAGTGCATCTGCTTTATCCACTCTGTCAGCTTGGACATCAAACCTTTGAATGCAGTCAGATTTGCTCATTTGATGCTTAATGTAAAGCATAATTCATAAATGCACACAGCAACGGGATTGTGGTTCACTTTCTCTCTAGTGATGGATGTTTGCAGTTTGTCTGAGCATAGTCGGTGCAACAGCACTAAAACAGATGGATGGTGTGACCTTTGTGGCTGAAAGCTTCCTCTTAGAGTGATCTTTAACATAAAAAAGCATGTGTGAACCAGTGTCAAAGTCTTTTGACACTTCATTTTTCAACCAGTGTCAAAGTCTTTTAAACTGCTTGAAGTCCACACCATCTTCCTTTTGCTAGTCCCAAGAACGGACACATAGAGAAAGTAGGTCACCTACCACAGGATGTTTTTTTATGTTTTATTTAAAGGTACATAAGTCCTAAGCTGACCACTAACTTGCAAGAATAAATACCACAACCTATCAGAACAGGTAGGTCACAACACTATCTCACAAGCCACAAACAGTGACAGTTTATCTAATTTTAAAGCTTGTCTTTCAAGCAAATTCATCAGATGCAAGTGCAAAGCAGACCAAGGTCAAAAAATGTAATGTAAAAAATGCAAGTGTTGGTCTTTCAAAAGTACATATACCACTGGATATTTTTTCAAACAAATTTCAATGTCTTCACATATTGGTGAAGTGGAAAAAATTGTACACGGTTCTCAAGAAACGTTTTCAAATGAAAATCTGAATTTTTTTTTTTTTAAATACTTGCACAACTACGAGTCAGACTTTTTTTTATTATCAGGCTCATTTTCTGTGGAAACAGATTAGGTCCAGTTCCTGACACGTCACCTTGTAACACCACTGAGATCACGTCTCACAATAATCTAGTCTGAGTTTTTAGAAATGTACATCATTTCTAAGGTTTATCTTTAGGATTTAGTTTGTGGAATCTTAGGCTTTACTCTTCTACTTTTAAGGTTGTCTGTCTAATTTTTCAGATAAAACTCATGAAACTCAATGTCACATCCAAGAAGACGAAGCTAAGTGTTATGGAGCTTTGGGAGGAACGGTGGTCATTCAACTGATGAACATTTCACAAACCCCCAAATATGAATGGAAAAATAAAACAACGACAATCCTAAGAGGGAGATGGAACAATTTTGCTCCAAATGACACTGAGGGCAGAAATATCTTTATTCCCCTGTATGGTACATTCATCATCATGAATCTCAGCAGAGCTGACATTGGCAACTACACTTTGGAAAAGTTCGATTCAGATGGGCGAAAAATAGAAAAGAAGAATCTTCAGCTGATTGTTGAAGGTAAATGATTTCTCCCCCTATGGAAGAAGATCTGTCACAATGACAGATCTCCATTTAACATCTTAGTAGTTTTCTTTGCATATTCCACATATGTGCTTCATTTGCAAATCTGCAAATTTCTGGAAAGAAATCAAATGTTTCTCTTTCAGCCCCTGTGTCCTCCATCAATATAGTGTCTGAGTGTTTGTCTCAGGGACAGATGAATGTGTCCTGTCACTCAGAGGCAGGTGATAGTCTGCAATACAACTGGACTCTGGATGGAGACACACTGACAGACTCAGAGCTCTTCTCAGGAAATAATGAGACTGACGTCATTGTTCTGAGGCAGAATATCTCAGGACGTCTGGTCTGCTCAGTCTGGAATCGGTTCAGTTCTCTCTCAACAGAGAAAACCATATCTACATGTGGTAAATGACAACATTAAAAACTACAAAAAACACCTTCTTGACTATTTTAACAGTGGCACAATCACAATCATGAATTGTTTCCCTTCTCCCAGGGTTCATTTTCATTAACTGCACTTACAATGGGACGGAGATATCTGAGTGGGTGTTGGCAGAAGGTAACACCCTTTGTGTTGAAGCAGTTGCATACCGTGTTGAAGGTAAGGCAACTGCAAGTTGTGTCCCCTAGAAATACACCACTAGTCAAACTTTGACTGAAAAGATCTATGTTTGCTTATTTTTTGCTTCTCAAACAGACTTGTTCACAGTATTGGCCAGCGTATTCTTATCACTGGTATTTCTCCTAGCTGTTGGAATAGGATTCATCTGCACCCATAAGAAAAAACATACTTTCAAAGGTACTGACCTGATTTCATACTTAATTCTTTTGTAATTTATATTTCTTCTTGAATTGAAAAAAAAGAAGAAAAATTGTGTGTTTACCTGAACAATGCCTTTCTGACATTTTGCAGTGGAGAAAAATAACAGTGAACCTATCTATGCTGAAGTCAGGATTGTGGCACAACAGGAGAGGCAAACGGAGGAAAGTGTGGAAGAAGAAGTGGAGGTCAAACAAGTGACCCTTTCAGAGCTTCCTCAGCAGTCGGAGGTAGCTGCAGTAGCCCCTATCTATGCACAAGTCCGTAAAAATAGGTGACCTGAGTTACTGCGGTCTCCTTTACAAAGTATGCATTATTGAAATCAGGTGGATGGGACAAAGTAAGGATGCCAGAATGTCTTAAACTTTCAATTAATGTGGTTTACTTTTCAAAACACAGTTAAGGTTGATGCTTGTTTTACTTTTCTCAACTTCTGGGGTTCGCCTAAGCTGAAAATACACTAAGACATTTTCTAGACCATAAAGTCTTTAATGTTTTATGCCATTCTTGTAATCAGGCAAACATTGGGATCATTTTCATGCTATAATGTATTTAAAAATCCCTGCAAAAATTGACTACATTGACTGTCTAATTTAAATATTGTATATAGTTTGTTGTGTAAATAAATAATAAAAAAAATACAATAAAATTCTTGCTGTTTTTTTATTTTAAAAACATAAAAAAACAAGACTGCTTGTCTTGTAGTTTCTAAACCAGGAGTCTCACAGATGAAGGTCAGTGAACTTGTAAGACAGAAAAGAGGCAGGCAGCCTACTGATTTATTGTCTTTGTCCAAGTAAAAACAGCAAAATGGTTCGTAATTATACACCATGTGAAACGAACTTACAAGAATACTTAAGATCATTAAGTCTAACTCTAAGCCCAAAAAGTTACTCAGGCAAGGGTGAAGTTCACCACAGGGTTTCCAGTGTAGTGTGAATACGACACACTTCAAATAGAACATCATCTGTCTTTAAGCTATTGATCAAACCACATTTTGGGATTTTCTCTGTATTCCCAAAACTTAGTCTGGACATAATGCTAATCAACTGTATAACTAAACCACCAAATCACTACGTGTGCTACAGCTGTAAAGAGTTAATGGGGTGTTTTCTACTTGTGCCTGGAAGCGTAAATAAATAAATAAATTTGTTGAGTTGGAGCACCGTGAACAAGGATTGATGCAAAACAACTCTAATGGCTGGTCAGAAAGCTAGTGGTTGACAGTTCTTACTGTTGAAAGGTGAATTGTGAACACTTCTGAGCTCCACCCTTTTTAATTGACCACTGGCTCTTAGATTGAAATACAATTTGTTTAGATGTGTTGCATAGATGAGAATCACTAAGGAACACAGTTAACATGAACTAAGTCATTATTTTCAATCCATGAGGCTCTTTTCAAAAGCAGAAATGTTCAGAAAAGTTCGCATAGAACTTTTACTTCCTCTAAGATTGTTTTGTGCAATTACATCATTGTTCCTTTATACCAAAGCTTAGATATGGCCTTTGGTATGCCACAAAGGTAACTGAAGTGAAAACAACCGTAAAGGACCTGAAATTGAGAGAAAACACACAAGTAAGTTTTTTTTTTAGGCTGAAATGTGTTTAAATTCATTTTAAAAATGTCAAAACAAAGACTCATTGAAATTATAAATACTTTCTAAAAATGTTAAGTGGCTGGAATGTAATTGAAGTCCTCTTATTTAGCTCTCTCCCCACATTAAAATGTATTACATGTGAGCACGGAGAACAGGAGACAAAAAATCTGTAAAATTAGTTATTAGCCATACCAATACTAAGTTGGTTAATAAAAGAGAACTATACTGTTGACATTCTAGTTTTATTTCAGTAACCTTTTAGAAGTGCCATTAATTTAATTCAGTTTTAATCTGTATGAGATGACTGAATAACTCTCTTAAGCGTAAGCCTGCTCAATGCTGCCACCTACTGGATTTGTTGCTCTGCCAGTTTGCCTGCCATCATTCTTCTTCCTTGTTTTATGCGTTGATTTCAACATTGTCACACCTCTCTGTCAGTCAACATACATTTCTGTTTTTTTTTTTTTTTGTTTCTGTCACTCTTAAAAGTTTTAGATAATCAAACAAATTTTGTAACCAGCTAAAGATGACATGAGGAAGAATAAATTATGATAAAAATGAAATGAAAAGGAAAAAAACATAAAAAACAACCACGAAAACATACAAAAAATTGGCATTAAAAAGTTATTGACATTTATCAGTCTGGAATGGCTTACAGAAACATTTTCTAAGGTTTTGGGTTGCCAACATAACAACGTTGAGAGCCATTATCCACAATTGACGAAAGTTTGGAACAGTGATGAACCCAGAACTGAACTGCAGTTCACTCACCTTGTTAAAAGCTTCAGTAGGTAACTTTTATGAAAATATGTCTTTATTCATATTTGTTAAAAGGATAATCAAATCTTGACTGTATAAGATCAGACAGTGAAAAGTTTGAGCTCTTCTCCCTCCTTCCGACGGTCCTATTACTATCTGAAGAAATATGTCAGAAGGAGTGGAAAATGGATAAATGGAGGTCAGAAACAACCCAGAGCTGTCAATCTCACTGAATAGAGAGCAACAAGTTTCCAACAATTGTTTACCTACAGTTTACAGAGTCCTGTATTTCTCTATTATGGAGCCTTCGACATAATCAAAGACTTTGGATAAATTAACAAGTAAATCTGCAGAGAACTGTTGGTGAATCAAATTGATATAATTAGTGAGTACATAGTGTAATTCTAATATGGCCTGATTTAAACCCTGACAGTTTGTGTTTTATACCTTTATTATGAACTGCAGCTGTTAAAAATTAAATTCAATCTTATCAGGAGAACGTTGTTGGATAACAGAATCATCAGATGTACACTCATGGTAAAAAAAAAATAAAAAATCTTATATATCTGTATATCTTGTATATTTGTTTTAAGATCGGGATATCTATTTTTTGAAACTGAGCCTGAACATTTTGTAACTACTTTCCAAAAGCTAAGAGTGTGGTTCATATTGGTCAGATCAAAAAACGCATTTTTGTCACTATGGTTTCTATTCACCCTCTTTATTCGGTTCAGCGGCCTGATTTGCCTCCCAGCCCTCACAAGTCCCAAAGCTGGCATACTGTGGTGGATACGTTCACCACAAACACCAGAGATGTACACATTATGTGAGACAAATAGATAAGCTGACATGTTGCATCTGTTCTTATATGAACATATTTTTTTGTTTTATTTCACTGAACTTTTGAGAAACAAGATTACCTACAATATACTTTCAAAAGGTAAAAAGCTTTTCAAAGATATAAAAATATCACAATCACAGTTCTTTTCTGCACGTTGGGCAAAATTACGACATAAATCAGTCTGTCCTCTGTGGCACAACAAACCACATTTATGTTGCAGAAGATAATCCGTTTCCTCTCAGGGTTTGGTGAACATACATCTTTTAGCACTGCAGTAGCAGACGAATGTGGTGAAGGCGAGTGGTGATGAGTGTGGGTGGGTGGACGAGTGAAACGAGTGTGTATACCATGAGCTGACCAAGATCTCATCATTTCCTTTGTCATCTCTGCAGCCTTAGTTTCTCCTTCGACCCTAATTATTTGTGAGACATTTGACAGATTTCAGAGTTGCATTTGGTCAGACTGAATGATCTGGCAGCTACTGTCAAGTCATGAACGTCATGGTTGGATTGTTGCTGACCCTACTCAGATTCACGCATGGTGAGTTCATGTTTTTGTGGTTGTTTAATAAGCCCATTTAAAAATGTTGAATTTCAAATAGTCCATACTTTCTTTACAACATTTAAGTAATAAGAGGTAAGAAGCTGTTTTTTAAAAGTAAGTGTGATGCCATGTAGTTACTTTATGATATGTGAGTTCTGACTGAGTTGTACTTTATTCCATATTTGTTCAGAATCGTACAATTTGCACTTTGGCCTTAATTTAAGTTCTCATTGCAATCAACACAGTAAGTCACTATGCTGAAGAAACTATTAAATAAATAAAGTAGGTAACCTCATGAATCAGTGTCACATAAACGCTATGAAATCATGAAACAAATTTTAAATGGCAGGATGCAAAATCTTTTTCCTGCATTCATGTTGTGAATCTTAATGTACAATCACGTTCAAAACCGCAGTGACTTAAATAACATGTGCATCCACCATTCTGCTCCTGTTTTAATGACATGCAGTTTAGCAATAAAGTTTGGGAAAAAATTAAGTCACTCTACCTATTAGTTTTATGCCGTAAAACATCAGTTAACTTTAACTTTAAAAGACTGATATGCAATAGTGTGAGGTGTTGTGGTCATTTTGCTGCTAAAGAAAATATTTTGACCCTTTTTTCCATATTTCTTTATTATTCTGTCATGCTTAGCAAAAGAAGAGCAACAAAACATAAATATGACTGATAATAGGACAGTGGACGAGACTCCCTGATGTATGCGCAGCTGTCCAAGGTTGGATTCCCGAATAAAGGGCACTAGAGCAACCAAAGCTTTAAAAACATTACCAGTTCTGTACTTGTTTTTGGTCATATTTTACTGTCTAATATTGCAGTGGGCTTTTTGTAAACCAGGAAATAAATTTACTTTGATGTTCACACGCAGCCTCCAAATAAGAGTAGACATATTGAAAACCTCTTGAACAAACCACTCATATTAACATTTAGTAATTAAGCAAACTCATAATTTTGTGTACTTATTATAAATAACTGGATTCTGAAGGATCACAGTCATTTGCTTTTTCAACATGTTTATCTCAGAATCTACAGCTGTACAATTTCACGGTCGGCAGGCAGGATGTAGCTCAGCGTTATAGCGCTTTGGGAGGAAATGTGGCCATTCAACTGTTTGAAAACACCTCCGAAATACATAAATACAAATATAAAAAATTCTTAAAGGCAGAAAGAATAAGTATTTTTCATCTACCGTACATAGACTTTCATCCCCAATTTCGGTATATGTATTTTTTTTAAAACAAACATTATCAAGCCTGACTGTAGCTCCTATGAACTGACAACAGTACAACAAACACTTCAGATGTCTGATCAGATCATTAAATAGAGCACTAAAAAAAAAATCAGTTTTATTACAACGTTCTGCAGCATGAGGCTAGGTATTGACTCTGTTCGATCTACTGCTTTGTTTTGAAACATTTTTAATTTTGTCTCAGAATCTGCAGCAGGAGAAACTCACTGTGATGGAAGACAGGATGGAGCTCTGTGTTTTGTAGCTTTGGGAGCAGCAGTGATCATCCAGCTGCTCAACAACGTGTCAGGAATACCTAAATATGAATGGAAAAATGAAAGAGCTGTAATTCTCAGAGGCAAAGGGTACAATTTCTCTCAAAGTACCCTTCAGAACAGATCTCTTTTTATTCCCACCAATGGTACAGTTGCATTCAAGAACCTCAGGAGAACTGACAGTGGTGACTATACTTTGAATATCTTTGATTCAAATGGACGAAATATAGAAAGTCGAGTTCTTCAGTTGATTGTTCAAGGTGAAGCTTTGGTTTTTTTTGCTTTTTTTGACTGGTAATTAACTTTATTATAGTTCTACCCATAAAGAGTCACTTCATAATTTCATTTTCCATTTTCAGCGCCTGTATCTTCTGTCCAACTGATCACTGAGTGTTCGTCTCGGTTAGATATGAAGGTGTCCTGTCTCTCTGAGGGAGGGGACAGTCCTCAGTACATTTGGACTCTGAATGGAAACAAACTGACAGACTCTGAACTTCTATCAGCAAATAATGAGAATAACATTATTATTCTGCGACACAGTGTCTCAGGAAGTCTGGCCTGCTCAGTCAGGAATCACATCAGCATCGGTTCCAAAGAGCAGATCATCTCTGCTTGTAAAGGTAGGAAGAACAAAAACACGTTGACTTAAACACAGTATACTTTTGTTTTTAAAGATAAACATATTCCTTAACACAAAGAGCATGCTGGTTTTATTTGTCATATTTAGCTATTCTAAGATTCTTACACCACAAAATTTCCTTAGCTGAATGATTTTTTTAATCTTTGGAATTGGAGTTATGAGGCACTGAGAGATTTTAACTTAAAACACACACTATTGTTATGTTTACATGTATGTCAAATGACCAAACAAACAAAACATAATAATGACTTTCTGTCATATGCAACCATCAGCATTTTCTTTTTTAAAGTAAAACTTTTATGTTCAGCTTCCATGTAAAATTAAGCATCTTGAACAAGCATCTGATTTCATCAAATGAAATCTACAGTAATAATCAACTTAAAATAACTGAATTAAACTTCTTATTTTTGCTGCTGTTTAATGCAAAAAACTTTGGGAACTCCCAGGATCACAGGTATCTGCTTTGGTTTTTAACATCTGTTTCTCAGAGTTTGCAGCGGGAGAAACTCGTTGTGATGCCAGAGAGGACAGAGCTCAGTGTTTTGGAGCTTTGGGAGGAACTGTGATCATCCGTCTGATGAACAACGCATCAGAAATACCTAAACATGAATGGAAAAATAAAACATCCACAATCCTCAGAGATGAAGGACATCAATTCTTTCAAAATGTCCTTCCGAGCAGATTATTCTTTCTTTCCAGCAATGATACGATTAGCCTTACGAACCTCAGCAGGTCTGACAGTGGTGAATATACTCTGGAAATATTTGATTCTGAAGGACAGAAAACAGTGCAGACTCTTCAACTGCTGGTTCAAGGTAAAAACATTCAGACTGAAATCGACTTATCAATAGACATTTTTGTATGTATTCATATTATATACACTCCATATGTTATTGCATTTTCTGTTGTAGAAACAAATACACTGCAAGTTAAACAGCTTATTGTGTTTAGGGCAACATTTTACATTTTCTCCTGTTATAGAAAATGGTGGCTCATAAGAAATAAAAAAATGCTATATAAATATTTATGACTATGTTTTCTCATTCTAGCTCCTGTGTCATCTGTCCAGCTCGTCTCTGAGTGTTTGTCGCAGTTAGAGATGAAAGTGTTCTGTCTCTGTCGGAGAGGGGACAGTCCTCAGTACAGCTGGACTCTGGATGGACACACACTGACAAACTCTGAACTCCTCTATGTGCATAATGAGACGAACATCATAATTCTGAGAAAAAACATCTCAGGACGTCTGGTCTGCTCAGCCAGGAATCAAGTCAGCCACGCCTCTGAGGAAAAAACTCTATTTGTTTGTAAAGGTTTGTAACCAGACTTCTTATTTTGTAGGAGTTATGTGTCACACTTTGTTTTTGACATTAGCAAGCGAGAACATGATCATTTTATAATCATTCATTTAAAAAAATATCTCTGCAATTTGATTGCCAAGTGTTAATAATTCTTCTCCCTAAATCACAAATTCATAAAAACCACCAAGTTTATCTTCTGCAGTACAATGTGTCCAGAAATGTTGAGGAAATTTATACTTTACTTTCCTATTTTTGTTTCAGTTTAAAATCTGTTTCTTGTTGCTCTTGTCTCTACAGATAACTCCCGGCTCACACACAGTTTGCTGTTTGGTGTAACAATTCTCTCCTGTGGCGGGATCTGGCTCTATTTCAAACTGAAGGAGAGCAAATACAAGGACTTTGTCACTTACATTAGAAAAGAGAATCCAGATGACTTTAATGTAATTGAACAGTCTGACTTAATTAAGCATAAACACAAATAAATGTTTTTGTCCTTGTGAGTACATAAAAAGCACTTGTGAGCTGAAAGTTTTAAAAATATATGCATATCTTGTTGAACTGTTTTTAGTATTGATTAGAAACATTTAAGAAGTGTTCCTCAATGAGAAAAAATACTGCCACTGCTCAGAACTATAAGCAGAAAATAAGTCTCTCATTTGATAAAACACAAAATACAGATGAATCTATTTTATACACGTTGAAGTCAGTCTGTTACTTCTAGGGTTTATCTAAAGACTGACTTTTCAACAAAAATAGAAGCAGAGTGAAGATGAAAATGAGAGTCCTTTTAGAAGAAGTAAATAGAGGAAGACAGCTCTCGACAGCAATCAGTTCAAATTCAGCCAACAAAACTTCCTGTTGTGCTCTTTCTTTGTCTCCTTGTTTACCGACCATTCATCCATGCACTCATGGTCTTTACCCACATATAATTGGGTTGCTGGACGGCAAAGAGTAAGGTACATCCTGGACAGATTGCCAGAGAGACACACATGACCACATAGAGACACACACATGAAGGGCAGTTCAGAGTAATTAATAAACCCAGCAGACAAGTGTTTGGACTGCAGGGTGTGGGGGGGAGACTGGAGTACCCAGAGAAAACCCACACATGCAACCGGACAACATGCAAACTGCCTGCAGAGAGACTCCAGAATGGCTTTGAATCTTCTTGCTGCAAGGTGCCAGTGATGCCAGCTGATCATACAGCAATGGAAAAACTGAAGGACAGTTTTCATTGACTTTCATGCAGACTGAATTGAGTATATTGGCAGAAAAATCATATTTCCAGCAGTTTGCCGCATTAGCGTGGTCAGTGTATTTTTAGACTTCCTCTGTAGTCTTCACTTCTCAGAAGGAAAGTTGTTGGGTGTCTGCTCTTTTGTGAAAGTGGTTAAAATAGGTTAGAGGATTTTTACAGGTGATGACAAAATGTTTTATATGCAGTTAAAAGGAACTTTTATGGGTTCGTTTGAAATTGCAAGAAGTTGCAATTTGTAAATGATCCAGCATTCGCTTACAACACTAATTTTCCATAAGGTCTGGGGTAATTGGGCTTTTCGCTGTTCAAATTATGTTCAGTCTTTAAGATGATGTGCATGTAAGCAATCATAAAAGCTGTGAAAAGCTCGTGTTAGTTTTGCATTACAATGGAAATGTAACATAAGTTGTCTTGGTGGGGCAGCAGAATTGACTAAGCTGTGACCACTTCCTTTTTCACCTCTGTACAGCTTCGTTTGCTCAGGCCGATCAGGAACAAGATGTATTTTAAGCTATTCAGCTGCACAATGGTTTCTGGTAGCTGGTTTAAATTAATAGAAGTTGTGGTTGGAATACTGGTGGTGCTACTGGGAGCATCCTGGGGTGAGTTGGAAATTTTTTTTCTTAAAGTTGATTAAAAAACTTTTAAGAAATGTTTGACTTTTTTTTTTGCTGAAAAATATTAAACAACATTAAAATAAACTAAATACAAAATGAGAATATTATATGTTGAGAACTGCCTAAACATCAATTAAATTTTGCAAAATTTTATTGAGGAACTGTACAGTCACAGTTTTTCTGCTATTCAACCCACACATGAACTTAGAGAATGTGAACTGTAGCCTAATGGATGTGTAATCGGACCCGGACTCTGAAAGCTGTATGACGCACAATACTGATCTGTAGCATGAAGACAGAGATTAAACTAAAGATATTTTAGCTTAAGCTCAATCATCAGAACAACATCACCACCTGGACCAAATGTGACCTCTTTCCAAATTGACCTCTCATCGATCTGTCAATCGCCAGAAACATGCTTTCTGCTAAACCACACCATCAAGGTCTCCGCACAGTTAGGCAGCTCTACACTTTAGGTCCAGAACCTCTGGGTTACACTTTTGACTGATTTAAAACACTGCATGAAGAAAAGATTGGCTCTCCGTCTATGGGATTATTTTTTTTGTAGCTGTAGAAATAAAGGATGTTAGTGTTCAAAGTCCCGATATTTACCAAGCTGAAATGTATTTTTCAATTAACTACTGATCAATTACTGTTCACTAGGTTTGGAAAATTAGTTGCTGGTGAAATGAAATAAAAGGAAAAAAAAAATAAACATGGTACATGCAGAGAAAAAGCTGAAAATTCACTAAGAAACTTGACTTTTTTTTCTCCATGTATTTAGTGCTGGGGTCAGCAACCTTTGCAACACTAAGAGCATTTTTGTCCTCAGTGCAGCTAAAAGAAATATGATTAGAGCTGTAGAAGCAACATGATTCTGAAAAAATATAGCTTGTTTTTGTAATATATACTATGGGTTTAAAATTAAATAATCCTATGTTTGTTTTTAGTTATACTAGGAAATATTATTTTGAATGGGACATTTACAGTTTATAGAAGATTATCTAAAAAATGACATAATTTGCCAATGGTTTGTGGCTTTCTCTCTGTTTTCTATTTTTCATACTTAACCAACATTTTCTGAAAAGATTTTATGTTTACATAAAATGTTTAAAGATAAATGAAGGCCAAAAATTATACACTTCCATATTGTGCTTTTGCAGACAAGCGCAAAGATCAGTTTTTCAGCTCAGATTTTTTTTTAAAGCTAAATTAATTGTCACTGCAGTCATAGTACATGTAGGCGTACTTTTTAATCAGTGGCAAAAGAACCTGGTGAGACACAACTAAGGTCCTGTTTCATTTTCTAATCTAAAAATTATCAAGCAGTCATCACTTCCTTTTTCCACCAATGCAGACATAGTTTGTATCTTTCCATAAGATCAGACAGTTTGTAGTTTCTAGTGTTGCATTTGTCTGACTATCATGAAAGGTGTTTTCGGACTATTGGTGATGCTACTCAGATTATCACAAGGTAAGTGGTTATTTTTAATTTTTAGAACCATATTTTTTAAATATAAAATTTTTTTTTGTTGCTAAAACACTGCTTTTAGTTAAAGCTACTAAAGGATGGGTAAAAACAGACTTAACAACACTAAGTGTGATACTTAAAATGTTTTTAAAAATGTTTGTTATTAAAGCCACTTCCATAATTTATTATCAGAAAGATAGAGTGTTTACACTTTTCTTGACTTTAACAGTAATTTAAGTGTTCATCAAATTACTCCTTTAATATATTTCTTGATTTAATCTGCATAGAAAAACATTGTTGATTAGATGAGATTGGGGAAGTGATATAGAGTCAAGATAAAACTTTGCACCCAGCTTGGCGATATTTTGTGCCACCTTTCACAACCATTGAATTACTTTTTTTCTTTTTAAAGAAAAGTGGTTTTGACATTTCCCTATAATGCATATTTGCTGTCAAATTGTTGAAAAGTCAATGCTCTGCTTTTATTGGTGCAAATGGGAAATCAGTCAATATATCACAGGTGCTCATTTTCCATTAAAACCCTGCCAATACGGTTTATTATAATGGGGCAACTAATACAAAAACCCCCCCAAAAAAACAAACTATTTTGCTATTGACATTTCTTTTCTTGAGCAGCAGTGGAAACTTTCTGTGATGGCAGACAGGATGGAGCTCTGTGTTATGGAGCTTTGGGAGGAAGTGTGGAACTCCAGCTGATGGACAACGCCTCAGAAATACGCAGCTACAAGTGGAGGAAGAAAGTATCTATTACCATAATGAACCAAATGATTCTTACAGGCCAAAAGAACAAGATTAAAAAGAATACTTTGAGTAGCAGATCTGTGTTTATTCCCAATAATGGAACTTTCAGGATCAATAACCTGAACAGCACTGACAGTGGTGAATACACACTTGAGTTTTTTGATTCAAACAAACCTAAAAATCGAAGTCAGACTCTACAGTTGTTAATAGAAGGTAAATCTTTTTTTTTTTTTATCTAAATCTTTCAAACTTTGAAAGTTACTTTTTATCATTTCAACAGCTGTCTCTGTGTGTTTCTCTTAGCTCCAGTGTCCTCTGTCCAGCTTGTCTCTGAGTGTTTGTCCCAAGGACTAATAAGGGTTTTCTGTCTTCCTGAGGGAGGGGACAGTCCTCAGTACAGCTGGACTCTGGATGGACATGCACTAACAGACTCTGAGCTCCTCTCTCGAGATAATGACGCAAACTTCATTGTCCTGAGACAAAATGTCTCTGGACGTCTGTCCTGCTCAGTCAGGAATCATATCAGTCATGTCTCCAGGGATCAAATTGTGTCTGTCTGTAAAGGTGAGATAATTTTCTTTGACCAAAATTTTGTTTTATTATCTTGATAAATACAGTAGTTTGCAAACTTATCACCACTAAACTTTTTGAACCATCATGCAACTATAAACTGCAATATATTTTAAATTGATTTAATGATGACCAATACAAATTGGAACATAATCCAGACTTGAAAGTTGATGCTCATTGATGCTCTCCATTGACCTTGACTGAGCGTCAGCTTTAGTGTTTTGCAAAAAGGAACATTTATAATTTCCCCTGTAGTTTCCAATGTGTGAAGTTGACAGAGCAATACAACTGAGAAGCTCCAGCTATAACTCGAGTTAAAGATGGCTGCATTTTGACTCAGGGAGACTCAATACGAATGTATGCCACGCAAACTGTGAAAACCGTTTATCATTTTTTCTCTTTAAAATTATGCACTACTTTGTGTTGGTCTGTTACTCAGTATCCTAATGAAACCTAAGTTTAAGGTTGTGATGTGACAAAATGGAAAACATCCAAGTAGAACAAAAAACTTGTAAGGCACTATATCCAAAGTTACCAAATCTTCATGATTGTAAAGCTCAGGCTGTATTAGTAACTTTCACACATACGATTTATAAACAGTAACATATTTACTTTGCGACTGAGGCAAGATTAACCTCCAAGATACCACAGTTTATTTTAAAATAATATATCTTTAGTCTTCATATGTAATTCTTTTTAGTTCTGTGCAAATGTTAGTTTTTCTGTTGCATTTAATAATAAAAACTGGTCATGTTTTCACATGAAGATGCAAACAAAACCTATGAATTGAGAAGGTTTTCTGTTAAGAACAACCAAACTTTAATTGCAAATCATAGTTTAATTGATAAAATAAACAATCATTTAAAATGAACAAAAACTAAACAATTATAATGGCCTGTAAAATAAATGGAAAAATATTTGCAGGAACAGCAGCACTTGTCATGAGTTTAGTGTGTGTGGACTTTGAAAAATTACTCTCATCTACTTTATTTTTATTTTGCAGAAATGGAAACTTACTGCGATGGTAGACAGGATGGAGCTCAGTGTTATGGAACCTTGGGGGCAACTGTGGTTCTCCATCTGACAGACAGCTTATTAGAAATACCTAAATATGAATGGAGACATCAAAGCTCAACAATCCTTAAGGGCAGAACGAACACAATTTTTCCACATCCCCTCCAGAGCAGATATCTCTTAATGCCGAGTAATGGTACATTTACTATAAAGAACCTTATGAAGGCTGACAGTGGTAAATACACTCTGGAAACCTTTAACTCAGATGGACGGAAAAGAGGGCAGCATACTCTTCAGTTGACTGTTCAAGGTGAATTTCCTTTCCTTTCTGATAATGTCATGGTAATGTATCATATCTTTGACCCAGATCTTTATGCATCATCTGTTTATTATTACAACTTTGAAAAAAGGAGAGCAAAGGTGTGTTAATTTTATTACCATTTCACACTTTATTGTCTCTCCTTCAGCTCCTGTGTCTTCTGTCCAGCTGGTTGCTGAGTGTCTGTCCAAGTTAGAGCTGAAGGTGTCTTGTCTCATAGTGGAAGGGGACGGTCCTCAGTACAGCTGGACTCTGGATGGAAACACTCTGACAGATTCTGAGCTCATTTCTGGAAACAATGGGACAAACATCATCATTCTGAGACAGACTGTCTCAGGACGTCTCCTGTGCTCAGTCAGGAATCACATCAGTCGTGTCTCCAAAGGAGAATTAATTTTTCCATGTAAAGGTGAGAATAAAATTGTCCCAATGCTTCTTTTAAATATTTACGGTAGCTTTTTAGGTTGCTTAGAAAAGGATTTCATCAAAAAAATATTTTTTACATGAACATGATATTTTAAGATGATTGACTGAACCACCATAGCAATTTTACACAAAGTAATACATTGCACTGCACTATGTTAAGCAAGACTTCTGCAATATATTTAGTACATAATTACAGTGTTGTGTTTTCACTGTACCGTATTGATGTTAATATAACTCTCGGTTCTGGTTTCTCATGTCTGAACAGACAGTTCTCAGCTCACATGTGGTTTGCTGTTTGCTGCAGCCTTTCTTTCATGTGCTGGGATTGGCCTCTATTTCAAATGGAAGGAGACAAAATATAAGAAAATGTTCATCACACCAGAAAGAAAAGAGAATCCAGAGGACTTTCAAATTATTGAACAAAGTAATTTGGCTGATGTTTAAGTACTACTCTTTGTAGGTGTCTTCTGTTAACGTGTGACGAGTTTAGCAGCTCAGTTCAAATGTGAAAAAAAAAAGTCAGAATAAAAATAACTGCTCTATTTGAACATCTTTAACGTATCTGTCCTGACATTTAAAATAAAAAAAATGTAAACTGGACCTAATACAAATATGTATTATTGCTCATGTTCCTTCACATTTATTAAACTGAACTGTAGTATTCAATTTATATTTTTGAAAGATGTTTTCCTGATAGAGTAATTGATAGTTCATAGGCATTCATAAGATTTGCACTTTGAATTTATGCATATTTTTCCAACTTTAGAAAGCTTTCTGTGTATCTGTTCATCAGTGAAACTAATACTTAAGGAATAAACAACTAAAGATTTATTGCCCGTTTGTCATTTGTTTACGGTTTTCAGTTGTGTAAATATAGTGAAGGGCAAACTGGTTC
This sequence comes from Alfaro cultratus, assembly GCA_903066825.1. Taxonomy (NCBI): domain Eukaryota; kingdom Metazoa; phylum Chordata; class Actinopteri; order Cyprinodontiformes; family Poeciliidae; genus Alfaro; species Alfaro cultratus. The sequence goes on from CAEFZX010011117.1 coordinate 57,421, forward strand.
TTACATAAACACTGACTGAAAAATTAGAATGCAGTCCTGTGTAGTACGTCTGCAAAGAATGTTGATTTATTAAGAGAATATGCAAAATAGTTAGAAAATGTAGATTTTATGGGATATCAAGTCCTCTTATGTTTTGGAAGTCTCTATGGGGCTGTTATGTTTATTTTGAATAATGAATATTGGTATCAAGGTTGTTGAATTTACATTATTCTGCTGCATCACAACTACAATTGCGTTTATTTCAAGTTTAGGGATCAAGGAGCCATCCCTGTAGTGGAAAAGCAAAGGCAAATTAATAAGGAAGTAGTTCAAGCTGCCAACCTGCTTTTCAGTTTTAGGTATTCAGCATACGCCACAGGTGATACAGATACAGGTGAAGAACCTTCAAACAGAAAACACAGGTGGGTTAATTTACATGCATTGTTACAAAAAAGGCTAAGCATTTCAAAAAAGGCAACATTAACATATTTAATTTAGGTTAAAGGTGAGTATAATTCTAATGGATATTAAAAAAATATTTATAGGTGAAAAGTATAATTCTAATATGAGTATGTTCATACCATGAAAGTGTATTATATAGTAGCCCAAATAATGTTTATCTAAACCATTCCAATAATAGTTTTTACCCAATTTTATGTATTGATCAAGGTTCAAAAAAGAGACTGAGTTACTGTTCTTACTTTAAATGCAAAATTGTAGAGAATACAAACAGTTAAGAAGATAGGCTTCCTCAAAGCAGCAGATGCAGAAAAAAGGCTAATTTCTGTGTTTGTTCACCTGATGGATGAGGCCTCAGAAAATATTATATTTCAGTGGATAAAGGAAGCAACAATAATACTAAATTGGAGAAACAATGGACTCGTGACAAACACATTAGAGAGCAGATCTCAATTTATCTCCAACAATGGGACATTTAGGATCAGCAACCTTAGGAGCAGCGATAGTGGTGAATACAGACTTAAACTTTTTGATTCTGATGGAAGAGCAACAGGAGAACGGACTCTGCAATTGTACATCGAAGGTAAAGTCTGCTATACAAATTCAAATTGGTAAATTCACACAAAACTGAATTGTAAACTCTTGATAATCCGCATATTTGAAATAATTTGTATAATTATTCCATTCGTGACTTATGCGGAAATAAAATCAACAGCACCTGTTGATGTCTGGCATTGCAGCAGAACTGGCTGCTGCTTTCTTATTATTTTCTACTCTATTAACTATATTTGTATTTGAAACAGGCCGGTCCCCACTAAGAGTTGGAGCAATCTCTGTTCTGCTTTTGTTTTCTATCCATGTCGTTGTCTGTGCAATCATCATCTGTGTTCAGAGGAAAAAGCAAAAAAGAAAAGGTACTAAATTATGCTTATTTCCAACTATTGCTATGGAAACATTTATATCTTTTAGGAGAGAACTTGTCAAAACTCTAGTTAGAAGAATGTTTGGCAAAATATCTGTTTATCACTGTTGAGTGACTAAATCTTGCTTTTCTGCAGGAGAAGAACTCCTTGCTGACTTAACCTATGCTGCCGTCAGAGTGGTGCAACAGCAAGAGAGGAAGTCAGAGAAGCAAAACATAGAGGAAGAGGTGGAGTACAGCCAAATAAAGACTGCAGGCTGATTCCAGTCAAATTAGACTGAAGAAAAAAGACTATATTATGCAGATGAAATGAACTGTTGTCTGCTTTGGTAAAGACTGCAGCACTCATTGCAGATCCACAGAGAATATGGCGATGCGGACTCCTGAAGACGTTTAACTCTTCTTTAATCATCGTAACTTTTAAGAAACCATATTTGCTTGCAATGCAAAAGCAACTCCTTGTTTATTTGATTGTAATATTTGTTCATGACTGTAATGTCCAATTTGATAAGGAAGTCTTGACAAATTGGCAACCACTCAACCCATTAAATTGCAAAAAAATAAATAAATAAGAGACAAATGTGAAGAAACACATGTTATTAGTCTTCATATTTTCCAGCCTACGCAAGTGAAAAACAAAATAAAAGTTGTTAATGGTGAAACTAACAAATGCCTTGTACTTTTAAAAAAATCACCTTAATTTTTTAATGATTACAACTGCATACATTTTCCGCATCAAAATTCATAGTATCGTATCACTGGTCAATAATTAAACAAAACTAAATATTTGAACAAAATCCAAAAGCAGTGATGGTTCAGAAAGTGAGGGAAACAAATGACATCTTACAGAAAGTGGTAGTAAGATAGGCAGGTATAACAGCAGCAGAAACTGACTTAATGAACTGGGAGGTGGATGATTAGAGGTATAAAGAGATGAAAGATTACTGATGACAGGGAGGATGAATGACTAACTAATAAAGAGACACAAGGAGTTTGAATTACTGCACAGTTAGATGGATGTACATTTTTAACTGGATTTGGAGTAATGCTAATCTTTCCAATTTTGGATAATGGATTGGCTGCTGTGTGAGATGAACAACATTTTGGACCTTCTCCACAACTTGACCTGACCTGTTTGCTGTCTGTTGGTCTTCATGATGGTGTTTGCTCTCTAATAGAACAGCACTATTCCTACTGAGATTAGTTCACACACTGCACACTCTATTCAACCAACAGACAATTATTTACGGTAAACTTGAATGCACTGGAGGGAAAAAAAAAAAAAAAAAAAACTTACAGAGAATTGGCGCCTAAATAGAAATACATACATCAATTTCACAATTTTAATAAAAAAAAAACCAATCACACATTTAACACATAGTTGTTAATACCCATGCCCAAAAGGTTTAAAAAAAATGTATAATTGTCTAAAATCAGACCTAAGAAACAGTACCTTTTGTCTAACAGCAGAGGGAAACCTAACAATAAATAGCCTAAGTACTTTTATGTAAATAGTCTGTTTTGCTGGCAGTTTCATTTTATACACTGGTCCAGTGGCGGCTCCAGAATTTTTTTTCTGCAGGTGCTGAGGGGGAGCTAAGCATTTTACTGAGGATGCAATGACGGATCTTTTTCTCCCTACAGTTATCAACACACACGCATTAGTATTGTTATTTTAATCAGACTGATTTGCATTTATTTGACGCTTAGATATCAGCACGAAGCCTTGAGCCATTAGCCAGATGACTTCCAGATAATATTACATTGTTTAGGTTAAAACAGCATTCATGACAAAGGCGATAGTATTGACCCTTTGCAACTACGTCACATAATCATTCGAAGTGCCATGATGTAGATCGGAAGTGAGAATCGGGGGTATTGAACTGAGTGGCTAAAGTTGTTTTTCCAAGTTGTTTTTGTCAGTTTATTCATGGTTTCTACTTGCTGGAATCAAGCTCATTTGTCTGTGAAGGTAACACACCTGGTTGGGGCTCATAGACGGCGGTATTTACTGAAGCCTGAAACAGCTAGCTTAGAAACCGACCCATACCTCCTCCCTCCTGGCGTGTTGATCAAATTACAGACTTTGCCTGAATGATTTATGTCACTATGTCATAAACAGCGTTTCCCCTTAAACCGGATCAGCCTTAAAAACGTACAGAAAACGAGACGCTAATAATTTTTTCCCATACATGCTAGGCTACATGTGTGGCATTGTTTCCATGGTTACTGATGGTTAGACGCTATCTTCTCCATGATGAGATATTTGATATCTTTCTAATCATACTTACTTATAAAGCATATGAACGTCAATCTTCTTACCTTGTATGAAGTGTTCGCTGTAAATCCGTGGTTACATCAACAGCTGCTAGTCATTATGACTGACGGCTGTTATCCATCGCATCGTTCCTCATTAAAATAAAATGACAAGCTTGGTTTTGACCCTTGTCTGTTTGTGCAGCCGACCGCACAGCACCTTATGAACATTTTTACTGCGAAATCAACTAAATAAAAGCGATGTTAGGCTACCACATGTTCGTATTTTGACAGGCTTTATACAGAAGAGCATAGCTTTTGACATCCATCGTGGTGGAGAGAGTGACGTCATGTGCAAAGAGTCATATTGTCATATTTGTTTCTTATTTTTTAAATTAACTTATGTTTATTTAATTGCCTAATTAACCGCTACAGGGCTTGATTTGACTATCACTATAATGATAAAAAAAAATAAATAAAAAAAATTATGCTTACTACCGCTTACCTTTGTGCTGAGTTTGCTGAGTTCCCTGGAATGATTGGGGGAGGATTGGACCACGTCTGCAGGCAGTATATAATAATTTATTTTTATTTTGTGTCTTTTGATGAAAATGCCGCGACAACTACATATAAGTAATGTTAAATCAGATGGGGAAAAAAATAGTCTAATATTTTCTGGGGTTCTATGGGGTGTGCTATGACTTTTCCAGGGGAGCTATAGCACCCCCTAGCGCCACCCTGGCGCCACTACTGCACTGGTCATGTCAACATATTTGTAAACCATCAATTTAAATGCGTAAAAACTTTATTTCAGTTAAAAAGAAAAAGGTACAAAAATTACAAAAGTAACTTTATAACCTTCCCAAACATGTAGTCGGGCTGTTACTCACAGACCTGAATGTCGTAGCTCTTGCATGATTGGTCACTTCATAAGGTGTTTGTCATAGTTAGACACAAAGTGAGATTTGAAAGAGAACTTCTTGTTTGGGTTAAGAAAAGAAAATAGCTGGTTAGACCCAAAGAAAAATATGGTACTCGGTGCAAACTTCAGAGTTTTCTCTTTTTCACTCACTTCCTGTTCCCACTTATCCTTCTCAGGGCTCTGCTGGGAAGGGAACTTTGCCAGCTATCCTAGAGCATACATCCTGGACAGGCCATTCAGGAAGTAACTGCCTGTCTAGGTAGTCTCTGTCAGGCAAGACGCACAAGACAGAAAACAGGAACAAAGACGCTCACACATTCTTACCCAAATGCTCTCAGGATGCTTTTTTTTTCGCAGCTCTAAAGTATTATGATTCTGTTGCTGTTTATGTTGTTTCTGTCAGAGGTACACACATTTTATACAGAGCAGAACATAGCTTTGTTAGACCAGTAACACTTCCCTTTTAAATGCTCTTTGGGTTTCCTGTCTTGCAGAGCACTTTTGTTAAGTTTTCCATTTAAGTGTTGCATTTAAGGTCTACCTTTTACTAGGTTTTCCATCTAAGTGTTGCATTTAAGGTCTACCTTTTACTAGGTTTTCCATCTAAGTGTTGCATTTAAGGTCTGCCTTTTACTAGGTTTTCCATCTAAGTGTTGCATTTAAGGTCTGCCTTTTACTGGTCTTTGCAGTTTTGAGGAACAAAAATAAGTCAACCACGCTTCCTTCATTTACATAAAAGAACACAATCATCAATTTCTGAGAATAATATATGGTTTAATTGCAGTCAGTGCAAGTAGTTTGAAGAATCATCCAGATCACAACATAAACAGTCACAAAATGTATTGTTTAAACATTCCCTGCAAGAGTTACTTTTATTTAAGCTAGAAAACTTTACAGCATCCAGATCGTGAGCACGATTAACTTTTATACTTTCTGTATGTACCAGATAACCTAATCTTTATCCATCATCTGTTTAGAGTCACTCCTGCCTGTGTTTGTTTAGAAAGCAGGTTTGTGTATTTCTCTTACCAAGCTAACAGCAACAACAGTAGGTTTGTTTTTTGACAAATCAGTTTTTAATTTCAGCCAGATGATGAGCACCTCAATTTCACCATCAACTCACAATAGGAAAAATATTTTAGATTTTTTTTGTGCAAAGTTGGTTTTATATTACAGCTCCATTTTTGTACTCATTGCTCCTTTCTAGACATGCCTCTTACTGAGAATGGATATTGTCACAATTTTTACTATTGTCTCAACGTTTGTCCAAAGCTGACATTCACCTCTAATTTCTGAGACATAATAAATGCATTAAAAGCATAAGGGCAGTGATGCTTCTTAGAAATGGTTAGATGTACAGTATTTATATATGTAGAAGAACCAGAAAAGGGCCATAAGATGTTGCAGTTACCACATTTTCTTTTTTTTTTTACTCATGTCTTTAAATTTTTTTGTCACCTTTTTGGTTTTTAATTTGAGTCATTTGTTGTTTTATATTCTGTTTATTGTTTACTTTTTCTGTCTGTACAGTTTTCCGCTCAGCCAGGGTCCCTCACATCCCAGTGTTTCTGCCACAGGTTTCCTTCTGCCTGCATTTATTCAGTAATCCATCTGTGTTTCCAACTCCTGTTTCTTGTTATTCTCCGTTAGTCTCCACTAATAGAAGTTGCTATCACATAGATTAACTTCACCTTTGGTATTGATATTAGTTTTGGTTGCCTCACTTTACTTTTGATTTAGACTGTGAACAAAAGTAATCTGTCAAAGTACTTTCATTTCAACTTACCTTCTCTCTGCTTGCATTTGGCTTCCCTAAGCAATCACACTATTGAAATTGTACCAGACCTGCACACCTGGAGGCTGAAATGTTTGCCAATTGTTCTTTGTAAATTGCCTAAAGATTACTTAAATTAGGTAGAAATCATCTATCTGAACATCAATTTTCAGGACTTTTCATTATTCATGTGCATGCTTTGATCTAAAATATTCAATTGTAGCTTTGGTTGTATGTTTTATAGCATTTTTTTTTAACTTAGGGGTATCAATACAGAGGGCTGCACAGTGGTGCAGTTGGTAGCACTGTTGCCTTGCAGCAAGAAGGCCCTGGGTTTGAGTCCCGGCCTGGGGTCTTTCTGCACGAAGTTTGCATGTTCTCCCTGTGCATGCGCATGGTACTCCAGCTTCCTCCCACAGTCCAAAAACATGACTGTCAGGTTTATTGGTCTTTCTAAATTCTCCCTGAGTGTGTGCATGGTTGTTTGTCCTGTTTGTCTCTGTGTTGCCCTGCGACAGACTGGCGACCTGTCCAGGGTGTACCCTGCCTCTCACCCGGAACGTCAGCTGGAGATATTTACTTTGTGTTATACTAAACATAACTTGTTTAGTTTTTACCACAAAAAAAATAATACAACCAAACAGGTTGTAAAAAAGTAATAGAACCAACCAGGTCTTATTATCCTGGTTGGAAGGTGTTCCGTCTTTCAGTCTAGGGGTGACTAAGTTATTATCACTTCCTTTTTTCATGTCAGTACAAGCGTCTTTTTTTCTCGTGCTGGTGATTAGTAAGCACAACATTTTACACAGTTCACTGCTGAACAATGTGGCCTGGAAACTGGTCTACAGTCATTGAGGCTGTTGCTGGATTACTGATGATGCTACTTTTCATGTCTTATGGTGAGTTAGTATTTAGTTTTTCATGGCAGTTTTAAAATGCTGGGTTTAATTTGACGTCAATCTAATACAGATGGGGACATTACTATAGAGCGTGAATGTCTATGAATAGGAAATAAGATTATCTTGAATAGTAAGTGTGACAGACAAATACATGTTTGGCTTGGAGTTATTTTTAATACGTCGTAGAAAAGTTTTGTAGCATTGTCTGTTTCAGTTGACTATCACAATTCCTTTGAAAAAGCATGAGATTGGTCCTATAATTGTTTTTTTTCAGATAAAGGAATTAACTGAGTGAGTTGTTGTGTTTAAAGAAACAACACATAAATGGAGAAAACAGATAACAAGAAATGGGAATTTGACGTAGAGTAAGACAAAGGTTTCAAGAAGCGGAAGTGATGCTTATTTGAGTACATAAAAAAGCAATCAGCTCTTTATGTAAGAACAAAAGCATGAATATTATCATTTTGCTTTTTTGTCTTTTAAGCCTCTGCTGGAGCAGAAACTTGCTGTGATGGCAAACAGAATGGAGCTCTGTGTTTTGGACCTCTGGGAGGAACTGTGTGTGTCAAACTGGTGGACAGCGTCTCAGAATCGCAGCGTTATCAAATAAAACGTAAAATGTCAATAATCCTTACAATAAAAAAGAATGAAGTTATTTTGGGTTCTCTTCAACAGAAATATGTCTTTATTCCAAGTAATGGTACATTTAGTATCAGTAATCTCAGGATGACTGATAGTGGTGAATATGTTCTGGAAATCTTTGATTCTGATGGAAAGAATAAAGAATATCAAACATTTAATTTGTCTCTTGAAGGTGAGTCAAGTTTTTCCTACTGTTAAAGTTCATTCATGCATTTTACTGAGACACATAATGTATCCCTTATTCAACAGGGAGCATGATTCTACCACTAATGCCTTTTCTGCTCTTCATTGAAAATTAACTATTTTCTAAAGTGGTTGTAATTTCTCCTTCAGCTCCTGTGACCTCTGTCCGGCTGATCGCTGAGTGTTTGTCCCAAGGACAGGTGAATGTGTCCTGTCTCTCTAAAGGAGGAAACAATCCTCATTACAGCTGGAGACTGAATGGAAACACACTGTCGGACGATCAGCTCTTCTCTGGAAATGTTGAGTCTAACACCATCGTCCTGAGACCAGACGTTGCAGGACACCTGGTTTGCTCAGTCAGGACTAAAATCAGTTCTCTTCTCAAAGAGAAAATCACATCTACCTGTGGTAAGTGGGAAATTCATGGACAAAAATAGATTATTAAAAACTAATAACTCTGACCACCATGTAAATAATAGTTTTTGTTTGCTCTTTTTGAATACAGACTTTGTGAACTGCACTTCAAATGGTATACACATATCTAAGTGGGTGTTTAAAGAAAATAACACTTTGTGTGTTGAACCTTTACCAGAGACACATAATGTCATGGGTAAGATGGCAGATTTAGAAACAACTTTAAATATATTCTTGAACAATGTTGGTATTTTATGAAGTGAAAACCTCTTTTGTAGAGAATTTAATAATGTATTATTTCTTTTTTTAATTAGAAATATTCATGAAATCACATGGCCTTTCCTAAAAAATTATATTTTACTTCACTTTTAAACAGCACTATTGCCAATAATAAGTGGTGCACTTGGAGCTTTGTTAATTATCCTAGTTGTCAGCATAGGAATTTTCTGTGTGAAGAGGAAAAAATCAAACCACAAAGGTACCATTTATCTTAATTTGCTAAGTTTTCATAAGCAAACATGAAGCTTACAATTTCATATTTTTCTTGTACCTCTCCTTGCTGCTCTTCTTCAGAAGAAAATAATTATGACCAAAAACAGACCAGTGCTGATCAGGGGAGGAGGCGACAGGAGCTGAGCAGAGATACCCAAGCGGAGTATGGCAAAGTTAAAAAGCAACCGAGGTGGTCTGATGATGTGATATATGGAAATATGGACAACAGCGTGTATGGAAATGTGGATGAGAGTATCTACGCAAACCTCTGAAAAAAACCTATGTAAGGAATTTAGGAAGTTTACAGCGACTGCAAAACAACAACAGAAACAAGGAGGATGTGAAGCAATTTCCATCCATCCATCCATCCATCCATCCATCCATCCATCCATCCATCCATCCATCCATCCATCCATCCATCCATCCATNCATACATACATACATACATACATACATACATACATACATACATACATACATACATACATACATACATACATACATATTTGAAGGTTTGCTGTATAACTGATTCTCAGACTGTTTAGAGTGCATGTCTGTGTGCTGTCTTGTGCATTAAAATGTTTTGTTCCTCATCTCTCTTCCTGTTACTGGTTACTGGGAAACAAATCTTTTTAGAACTACGAATGCAACAAACATGCATAACTAAGGAACTTAGCTACTGTTCTGTTTCATTTGCTTCCTTTATTACGTGCATTCCTTAGTTTTAAGATCCCTTGTGCTTTTATGCTCTGTGCCTGAATTTATTTTGACACCAGTTCCTGCTTAAATTTAAGTCATGTTGCTCCAGTATCTGAATTTTATTGTTACCTTTTACTTCAGTTTCCTCAGCATGTCACTGTCATGGCTGACTCATTTCACTCTGGTAATCATATGCATCAGTATTTAACTCTTTCTCATCCCATCATTTCCTGTTGCTAAGTACCTGTTTGGTTTTCTCATGTTCTGTACGTTTTTCTTTTTTTTTTTTCATTAAACTTCCACCATGCCATTCACATCCCTTTGTCCTGCTGTCTTTTGGGTCTTCAACAAACACGACAGTGAGATGTCTTGAAGTGTTACCATATGCCAAAAAATGCCAGATAACTTAGTTGGTCTCTCAAAAATGCCTTAAGGTGTGTGTGTGTGTGCATGTGTGTGTGTGTGCATGAATAATTTTTGCTGCATTTATATCTATGCTGCTCTGAAATATATTGTCTGCCTGGGATTTACCACACCTTTATATCCAACCCTTCATGAAAAAGCAGGCACAGACAATGAATGAATGTTTGTGACAATGTGCTTTAATATTTAGATTAAAGAGTTTGAAATACTGAAATTTACAAAATTCATTAAGGTTGTTATAACAATAGTCAAAAAGTTATGTTTTCAAAATGCTTAGCTGTCTTGAACTCGACAGGTTTATAACAAGTTTACACTGACTTGTTTGTGTCTCTGCCAGTCTTGTAATGGGCCCGTCTGTAAGGGATACTGCTTATTGCCTAGCGACAGTGACAGTGGTGTTGAGTACAGGCCCTGTTTAACTCTTGAACATGCAACAGAAGTAGAAAGCGGATGAACTGACAACGCCTATTTCTAAAACTATTTTAATTTCTCATGCTGACTCAGAAAAAGCCATTACAAAAAAGGGACCTAACCTTTGACAAGTATAAATATATAAATAAATGACTTTTCTACAACCTCAGTATTTTTGTTTAAGCTGGGTAAAGTACTTCAGTAACTGCTGCATAACACTTTTTATGGTAAGGTGACATGCAAACAACGAGCAGCTGTGAGAGGAGACTAGGAAGGCAATGGAACATGAAAGGAGCTGAGGAGAAAGTAAACACTGACCAACTGATATAATTGGCGAATCAGGTGATTGAATTATCTCTTCAGCATGCCTTCAAGTTTGCCAAAGGACTGGAAACTAGCTATTCATTTGATTCAGGTGTGTTGGAGTAGTGTTACATGTAAAAGCTGCAGGACAGTACAGTAGCTCTAGTTAGAGATGGCGACCTCTGATCTAAATTTCCCTTAAGTAATGAGTATGTGCATGAATAGTTGTGTGTCTTTGTGTTGCACTATGATGGACTGACAGCCTGTCCAGTGTGTTTATTTATAATAATAATAATAATAATAATAATAATAATAATAATAATAATAATAATAATAATAATAATAATAATGAATTAATTTTATGTATAATACCCTTTTTATGTCAAACTGAGATATCAAAGGGCACAATTGGAGGAACTGGAATCAAACCGACAACCCGCCTATTGAAGGGTCCAACTCCATCATTGCCTCCTCAATTTATTTAAGGATCTGAATTAGTCTAGAAGTTGAGACTATTCTTCATGGGGTCAACATCACAAACAATACAATAAAATCATGCTTTTGCAGACATTATACAAAAGACATAATAAAATACCTTGACATGAACAAAGTCAAAACAAAAAAAATTCAAATCAATCATCTCAACAATTGTGACATTTTACATACATTCCAAAAGGACATCAGGAAATATCTTAAAACACAAAAACAAGATCAAAACACTAGCAATCTTCATTTTGAGTATAATTTTACACATTCCATCAATTCAATATTATTTCATTATCTATTATAGATTTTTAAAAATGCTTTTTTTAATAAGCAAGAATGTAATTACAGATGTCAAAACGTTCCAGTATGAAGTAAAGTCAAAGTAACAATAGAGACTTGTTTAGAATTAAAAGCTTATCTATTGTAGGTGGGTAACTCCTGTGAGGAAAGGCTACATGGTTTTTGTGAAGTCCAGATTTTGTGCAAGGAAAGAAGAAGGCTGCATGTTAGTCTGTTGCAGACTTTCACACATGATAGGGATTGATGCATAAACTTTGCATTCATTCTAAAATGAGGTCAGAGTTTTGCAGCTTTATTTTGAACTACTTGCGCTTTATCCAAATGTTTTGGAAACACTTGACCAAATAGCTGAAGAATATTCAAGTTGACCAAGAACTAAAGGCTGTGGTAGTGGTGTATCCTGCCTCTCACCCAGTGATCACTGGAGAGAGGAAACAGCTCCTGTGACCATGCAAGGGTAATCAGGTAAGGAAGGTGAACACTTAGAATACTCCTGTTTTACGTGTAATCAATTACTGATTGAACCAAAATATTTGGAACAATAAATAATAGAATCTGTTATGGACTCAAAACTGTCAAAGTTCTTGTTTTGCCTTTTAGTTGGAAAAAGAAAATCAGCCTAAAAACGAATTGGCTCATCATTTTTGGCCTAAAGCAAAACATTCATCCAGTCAGTTGGAGCAAGGTCTCCCTCTGCTGGCCAATAGAGACAAATACACTTATTCTTGTCTCTGTGCTCTGACACGCCTAACACGCCTCCATGTGGCCAGAGATGACATAGCATGCACTGATAATTGATTTGCACATTTTCATTATGAATATTAAGTGGTCACATTAATTGAAACAATGTAGAGTTCAATCACAGCCTTTATATTAATCAGCACTTGTTTTTTTTCTAGATGTCTGCAGGTTTGTTGACGAATGGTTCTAACACATAAATGTTTCTCTGATCTACTTAAGAAACATCAATGTGTTTCAGGTATTCAGAGAAGGCCTCCAGTATTTCCATGAATAAAAGCAGTAGTAACAATTAAATGTCAATGAATAAAAAACACTTTTATGACAGCAGTTGAATACATTCATTGTTAAAACTAAACAACCACTAGATATTTTCATCAAGTCTATCATAATTTGATTTAAAAACAGTGAGTATTTTCTTTATTTGTTCAACAGCATAATGATAATTATCTTAGTTCCAGGAGCTCCAGAGCACAAAACCAGTTATTGTTTTTGCCCTTTCTCAAAATAATTAAAGCATTGACACCTTTGAGTCAAATAGATGGATAATTGGATAATTAGATGGATAATAAGTCATCCTAAGGTTGAGTAACATTTATGAAAGCTGTTTTTGATGCAGTTATTTTGCAAGGATTTGTAGTCTGTCTCGCTGAAACAGGTTCTAATTCTGGGTGTTTAGCAGGAAACATTTTGTGTGGACTTAATTCATGAGGGTTCACTTTGGTTGCTCTACAGTCAAAGTAGTCTGTTTGTGTGAAATATGTTCAAGTTAAAGATAGGTAATATGTGTCGTACACTTGGGTGTAATTGTGTTGTGAGCTATCAGAAACATCAACAGCCTGGCTGTTTTTTTGGTATGTCAGTATCAACTATAAAACTAAGTAGTTAACTTTATTCAGTTAAGGTTATTAGCTTTGTCACAGCAAAAAATAGTCACCAGTTAAAATTGCTGCAGCAATTGGTTTAATAGAGAAGTTCAACTTGAAAAGGCACAGCTCACCACTGGTGTGTACAAATAATCAAGCTAAATGTTGAACACGGACTTACTTCCTGTTTTTCTGTGGTAGAACTGTGCCTGCTCTAAGATGATACAAGCCTATGAATATTTTCAGCAAATTGCAACAAAATCAATCTCCAGTTAGATTAGCTCAACTCTTTGCCTCTTTGTCCCACTTCTGCTCTAGTTTTGCCAAGTCCTTTTAAACTTCACGTGTTAAACTTAATATTTTAATATTTTTTCACATCAGTAAGTTAAGCATTGTTTCTAAACCTTATTCCTCTTTTATATTTTCCTCTTGTTGAGACTACTTAGTTAGCCTGGCATAAAATAAATTTTTGGTTTTCTTTTCTACCAAAGTGACAAAATCCATACTTTCAGGAGAATAATTTTGAGGAGAGCATTATAATGAAGTTCATCTTTGTGTTTTATTTTTTTGCCTGCTTAGGTCTTCTAATATTCATGTCATAGCTTTTGCGTGTGAATTTTGTTAGCTTCCGTCTTTGTCTAAGTAGCGTATATGTTCACTTCCTTTTTCGATCTCTCCATTCCCTCTGTACGTAGTTTTTTTAATCAGTGACAAGAGTTAAGTACTATTAAGCAGATAAACGTCCATCTTGTCAAAGATTACTGAGAGCTGCTAATCAACAAACGTGAATAATAAATGAAGATGGCAGCAGCTGTTGGACTGCTGCTGTTACTTGGAGTCTCTCAGGATGAGTTGGAAATATTTTTCACATGTTACTTTATCAGGGTTTTATTAGGGCTTTAGATATAGTGTGGGCAATACTTCAAGTTAACTCTTTGAGCGGCAGAATTTCTGAAACAATCTATGGAAAATTTAATAAGGAGAAGAGTATGGAAAATGTGTTAGAATTTATTTAGCATGTACAGATAAACTGATGCAAGTTTTCAAATAAGTAACATGTGTTTTCACTGTTATTAAAGTAATTAAACAATCAAATTATGCCGTTGACTGTGGTTCTTAGTGAAGCATAAAACATAATAGTAAGGGTGAATAATATCTATCGTCTCAGAAAACTCATTCTTCTGTGTTCATTTCAGTTTTTGTGTGTTTGGAAGTTGACCTTTTAAATTGTAAGAAATGTTTTTTATGTTTTTTTTATATTTCAGGTTTGTCAGCTCACTGCGATGCCAGAAAGGATGGAGCTCAATGTAGTGGGACTTTGGGAGAAACTGTGTTTCTACGGCTGGTTGACAACGCTTCGGGAATGAGATTTGACTTGAAAAAGGAAAATGCAATATTACTAAAATGGAGGATAAATGGAACAGTTCCAAATGAAATAAAAAACAGATCTGATTTTATACCCAATACTGGAACATTCAGGATTAATGACCTGAAACACAGTGACAGTGGTGAATATAAACTTACAGTCTTTAATCCAGATGGGAAGGTGACAGAAAATCGGACTCTTCATTTTTCTTTTCAAGGTAAATACCTTACAAGAAAATAAAATTAGGTTGGTTTAATTGACATGATATGGATAATATATCTAGCTGATTAAAGGTCTGTAAAACTATATTTTTTATTAACTCTATTAGAACTTATAATAAGTTTAAATTTTTCATTTCGGTCACACAATTAAGTTTATTTGCATGCAAGCATTTATACACAAAGTAACGCAAAACAGTCTATAGAAAGTTTTAAATACACAGTAAGAAAAATTATATTACAAAGAAGAAATTAGTATTGTATACAGAATGAAACAGTAAACTGCAGATTTCAAAGTAACAGCTAAGAAATGATAAGACTGAACTAAAAGCTGCCTGCTCATGTTTGATTCTTGTTCTGTGAACAGCTCTTCGATTTCATACCTTCTTGCTGATGTATAATTATCTTTAACAGCAATTCCAACAAATTATCACCTACAGTGGGGGAAAAAGTATTCAGACCCCTTTAAATTGATAACTTTCTTTTTCTTTGCAGCCATTTTCTAAAATCAGAAACGTAAATATTATTTCTCATTAATGTACACTCAGCATCCCATCTTGGCAGAAGAAAACAGAAATGTTATCTGGTCTGTTTAGACGAAGACTGAACATTTTTTGTGTTTTCACTGTACTGCGTTAATGCTAACATAACTCTTTGTTCTTGTTTCTCAAGTCTCACCAGACACATCTCAGCTCACATGTGGTTTGCTGTTTGCTGCAGCCTTTCTTTCATGTGGTGGGATTGGCCTCTATTTCAAATGGAAGGAGACAAAATATAAGAAAATGTTCATCACACCACAAAGAAACGAGAATCCAGACGACTTTCAAGTTATTGAACAAAGTAATTTGACCGACATTTAACTACCCTTTGTAGGTGTTTTCTGTTAATGTATGAAGATTTCAGCAGCTCAGTGTAAATGTAAGAGAAAAGGTCTGAATACGAATAACAGCTCTATTTTAACATCTTTTACGTATCTGTCCTGACATTTAATAGAAATATGAAATATATGTTGACTTAAATATAAAATATAAATTTTTCATGTTGTGTATTTTCAGGCAGTTAGTTTTTTCGTTTGAAGAGAAAAAGGAAAAAACAAAAATAGACTAGTTTAATATATAAGAACTATGCAACAAGCATGGGACTTACTGTTTGATTCAGTTTGTCTGTGTTAATGTGTTTCTGTCCTTATCAAATAAACCCAATAAAAATAAATTATACTTAAATAACTAAAAATTTACCTCATTTGTCTTTTTTTTATTTTCAGTTGTGTAAGCGTAATGAATGACAAACTTGTTCTTATATAAACACTGACTCAAAAATTAGATTAATGTGCTGACGTCAAGAATCCCTCTTAAAGTGTACAAAATCCTGTTACAACTATGTCAGCTAACTATTGTTTACTTAGTTGCTCTACAATCAGACACACATGAAACTCAGCAAATATGTATGACAGACACAACACTTATTTTATCATCTGTGTCAATATAGAATATGTACAGGGACATTCAGTCTGTGCTGCACACACAGGGGTTTTCTTTTTATTCTGTTTTCTTTTGTGCTTCTTTGAGCATCTTTAAGATTAAAATGTGTTTTTGATACATTTTCAGAGGTGGTCGATCTGTTCCTCTAGGCTTATCTTCCAAAAACTTTTTTGAATTTGTTTCTTTTTCTTAGAATGATTTTTCTCAAACTCCTTTCTTTTATATAAACAAAATAAGATATACTACCCACATTGGCTACACTATGTTGCCAAAAGTATTTCCTCACACATCCAAATGACCATAACCAGGTGTTACAATCACGTCCATGGCCACAGGTGTATAAAATTAAGCACCTAGGCATGCAGACTGTTTTTACAAACATTTATGAAGAAATGTGTCGCTCTCAGGAGCTCAGTGAATTCCAACATGGGGACTGTGATAGGATACCACCTGTGCAACAAATCCAGTCATGAAATTTCCTCGCTCCTAAATGTGCCAGTATGCCTGGTGGGCTCTGAATGCGCCACACAAGTGCCTGTTTTCATTGGCTGCGGAGTTTGCTATCAGTATATAAAGTGTCCTCCCTCACCGGGTTGCCATTGCTAGTGTAGTGTAGCGTAATGGACAAAAAAGAAAATGGCCCAGACCTTTTCTTTTTTTGTCCATTTAAGGGTGGCAAACACTTATACTGATCTAATCTTATTTTAGAGTCTGACTAAAGGTGGTTAAGTATAAATGTTTCTCTGATCTACATTCAACACTGCAACTGATTCATGTGTTCCTGTGTTCTCTGAATTCAGATGCAATTTAGGATTCTTGGCTGACTGCGTGGTTGTGCCTATGCTACGTGTTGAAGGCTTACGTTGTTCCTCTCCTATTTATTCCTGTACGAACAACAAGCTTCTGAAGAAATCAGTCAACTACTGATTAGGCAATTCTTTCCTTTCAATCAGCATAGAAAACAAGAGTATTAAAAGCATGTCCACTCTGCATTAATAAGGTTGGCATATTTTATGGCATGAGTGTTTGTGTATTGATGTGAACCATCAATGTGTTCCAGGTATTCAGACAGTACTAGACAATTTGATCAGTCGATCATATTTTGATTTAAAATCATAATTAGTATCATAACTATTTTAGTTCCAGGGGTTCCAGAGAACAAAAGTTATCAGGTAAATATGAACTTCCTGTGAGTTATTGTTTTTACCCTTTCTCAGAATGATTAAATCATTGACACCCTTGAACCAAATAGATGGATAATTGACAGAGTCATCCTAAGGTCGAGTAACATTTATTAAAGCTGTTTTTGATGCAGTTATTTTTTGGATTTGTAGTCTGTCTCGCTGAACCAGGTTCTCATTCCGGATGTTGGCAGGAAACATTTTGTGTGGACTTAATTCATGAGGGTTCACTTTGGTTGCTCTACAGTCAAAGTAGTCTGTTTGTGT